>QAXK01001163.1:0-45658 GCA_004335735.1 Chlorella sp. KRBP
GCCTGCAGCTGCTCAACAGCCTGGTGGCAAATGGGGGCCCAGGCAACGGCCCACCAGCCACCCCCAGGCCCAACACTGCAGGGGGCGGCGGCGGCCCACCCCCCAGCAGCAGCAGCAGCAGCAGGCAGCAGCAGCAGCAGCACGTGACGTGCACCACAGCCCAGTCCTCCCACACACCTGCTGCGTGGGGAACACCTCTAGCAGCGGCCTCTCGTGCCGTGTGAGAGCGTCCCAGCCCTCTGCGCCAATGTGCCGCCCAAAGGTAGCCACCTCCCCAGCCCACCCAACCACGTGCAGGTCCAAGGGCGTGTGGCTGCGCCGGTTGGCAGCCATCGCCCACTCAACCTGTGCCCACGCATGTATGTGTGTGTGTGTCGATGTTTGCATCTGCTTGGGCGCCTCGGCGGGGCGGGAGCCCACTGCCGGCGTATCAGATGTCTCGCAGCACTCAGGCACGCGAGCCAAAGACAAAAAATCCTGATGCTGGGGCACGCCTTCCATGTGTACCCGACCACAGCCCGCACTTGCTGTCTGCGCTGCCCAAGTGCGGAGTCGGCTCGCTTCACCTCCAATGGCTCGCTGCAGTCCTGACGTGTGGACACTGCGCCCTTGCCTGGCCCCCGCACTGCCAGGCAGGCAGCGCACTCGCAGGCAGCCCACCAGCAACCGTCCACAGTCACGCTGCGCACCTGCTTGGCGAGACTGCGCGTCTCCAGCCCTGGCCGGCAGTGCTCTGCCGCAAACGTGCAGTCCACCACCACCTTTGGCCCCTGTGTGCGCGCGTCTGCCACCCGCTGCTTGCGCTGGCGGGAGCCTGTCGCCCGCACAGACACCAGCCGGTCCTGCAGCTTGGCCGCCACGTCGGGCGGGACAGCCGCCTGGATGCTCTCCATCTCCAGCCTGCGTGGGTGCGTGCCATGGCGCCATGGCTACGCTGTCTGCCAGCAGCCGTGTGCAGCATTCATCGAGACGCGTCCCGGCGACCACCAGTACCTGGCGGCGGTGAGCCGGTGTCGCCTGTTGTGCGTGTGGCGCTCATCCCAGATGCCTATGCTTCTCATCAGGACGTCCTCCCATCGCTGCACCAGCGCTGCGGTCTCTGCTGGCGTGGGGACGGCGTCCGGCTGCGGGAGCGCGTCCTGTTGCGGCGCCTCCACCTGTGGGCTGATGCTGGCCAGCGGCTGTGGCTGCAGCTCCATGGCCTGCTGATGCTGCGCACAAGGAGCAGCTGAGTGCTGGCCGCCGCTGGACGTCGCGGTCGTTTGGCAGCGTCGGTGCGTGCGCACTGGTCGCTGCAAAGAAGCGAAGGAGCTTGGAGCGGGAGTCCGTTCGAGAGCGCGATGCTGCATTTGCACGCTCTGCTCGCCTTGGCGCGGCGAGGCAAGATGAAAATGGGGACCACCAATGCGGCACAGCAGCAGGAGCAGCAGGAGCAGTGCGCACTGCTCCAAGCATCAAGCATCGAGAGTGCCAGCAGAACGTCCCCACACCCCATGCCCGCCCGCCCGCCCGCCCGCCCGCCCGTCCGTGCCCATTCCAGCCGTGCCCGCAAGGTTCCGTCACGTGCACACACACAGAGCAGTCCAGCCTCTACCTGTGTCATCACTGTCATCACCATCACCAAGGCCGGCTGACTTTACGCGGAGCTCCTAGGGCAAGTCAACCTAGGCGGTGGCCAGCTTCGGCCGCGTGATGGTTGGCATCTTGGCGGCAAACGAGCTGCCGCAGCCGCAGGACGCCTCGCTGTTGGGGTTGGCGCCCACCACAAAGGCCCGCCGCATCAACGTGTCCTCAAACTCCACGCGGCTGCCCCGCAGCATCTCCAGGCTGCCAGGGTCGCACACCACGCGCACGCCCTCCACCTCAAACACCCTGCAGGCACGCGTGCATTTCGTCGTCGGCCGCAGCGAGCCAGAGTGAGGGGCGGCCAGGTGCAGCGAGGTAACTTCATCACCAGGGCAAGCCCGTGCCCCGTGACACCAGCGCACCTATCAGGAGGGGCGTCCTCCGAGGTGTCTTGAGCGCTTGAGGGCTCCGCTGCTGAGGCCGTCTCGAGCGAGAACTTGTACTGGTATCCCGAACACCCGCCTCCCTCCACCTCGATGCGGAGGGCCACGGTCTTGCCGGGTGGCTGCTGCGCCTGCAGCTCCTTGAGCCTCTGCGCGTGGCTCACGCATGCACGCAGCACGCGTCAGCTGCACAGGTGGATGCGCTCTGGAAATTCGTGTGGCCGCGTCCGATGTGGCGCGTGCCGCTTACGTGGCCCGCCCCTCCCCACGCAGCCACTGCACGCTTCCTGGCGCGCACCTGCACAGCAGAGGCGTCGATGATGAGCTCCTCCCCGCTCCTGGCGGGCACGGCGGACGCGGCGAAGCCCCGCCTGCAGCTGGCCAGCGCCTGGAGCCCCTCCACCGCATGGTGCTGCCGCTGGTGCCACAGCCCTGAGACCTGCCCGCTGCTCCTGCTGAGGCCCAGCAGCCGCGCTGCTGCTGCTTGCGCGGAAGGGTTCTCCGAGACCACTTGGTGATGGACGCTTCCAGGCTCCACGCTCTCCGGAGAGCAGGGCGCTGTCGCAGGCGGGTGCTGCGAGGTGCTGCCGAGCGAAAGCGGCGCGAGCTGAGCGAGCACGGCCACCGCTCGCGAAAGGTTGTCCACCTGCCCAGGTGCAGCCAGCCACCCGTGGACTCGTGGAGCGGACGCCACCAGCATGCTGCTGCAGTTCTGCATATTGCGCGTTTATGCAGAGCAAGGCCCCTGGCCACCAGGGCTGACGGATTCGGGCTTGACGCGGGCTCAGATAGGAGACCGCTCTGTATAGCCACAGTGGGTACCATTCAGCACGCACACGGGCACGCGGGCTCGCAATCGTCACCTCGAATCGAGCCCGACTCGAATCGAGCACACACAAGTCTGTGGGACGCCCGGGTGCCTGCTCAGGAATCCTGAGCAGCGCTGAGATCAGACCGGAGAACCTGATCGTGCTAATACACGCGAAGGAAGCGGCCCACAGACGCGTGCAGACGCGGTGCAGCAGCCAACCATGGCCGCGAATATGGCGGTCACGCTGTCAGTGTTCGGAGTCTACATCGCGCTGCTGCTCGGCATCGGCGTCCTGGGCGCGTGGCTCACCTGGCGCGCCAAGGCAAAGGGCGGCGCGCTGGTCAGTGCGGGCGTGCGGGGTGGGGCGCTCTAACGCTTGCCTTGCAGGACGCGAGGTGCGCGATGTGTCCACGCAAGGCCCCGCAGCGCGCCACGACGAGCGCGATCGCATGCGCACGGTGCACGCCACGCGCTGCGCGCCACGCCGCGGCCAGTGGAAGGGGCTCTTGGCCGCATCGCGCCGCGCCGCCACCTCATCCTCATCTGCACGCACCGATCTGCACGCATTGAGCGGCTCTTCATCGCTGCTGCGTGCTAGATCACGTTGCATCACGGTTGCACGGCAAGTTGGGGGCGGCGGAGGTGACGGGGACGCGCATACTGTTCCGGCTCCACCTCGCCGCGCCGCCTGCGTAGGTGCGCGAGCACTTCATGGCCGGCACGGGCTTGGGCCTTGTGGCCTGGTTCCTCAGCATGGCGGCGACGCTCTACTCTGGCTACAGCGTGTCGGGCATCTGCAATGAGGCCTTCAACTTGTACGTGTCGGCACCTCCTGCACGCAGCGCCCTCGTCAACGGCAAGTGCAAGGCACCAAGATGGTTGCTGCGCGTCTGCCGTGCGGTGCACCTGCAGTGGCTGGACGGCCACCCGTTGGATCCCTGCCGGCGTCGGCGTGTACATCGGTTTCATGGTGCTGGCGCCACGCTGCCACGCGCTGGGCAAGCAGCGCGGCTACATGACTGCGTCAGAGCTCATCTTTGAGCGCTACCTGCCGCCCTCGGGCAACATCTGGGTGCGTGTGGGCTCAGCTGTGCGTGTGGGCGCCTGCGCCCTCTCTGGGACAGCCTGGGACAGCCATTTTCTGGCAAGCAGATGACGTGCCCTGAGCGTCTCACCAGCTCAGCACTAGCTACCAGCATCCACAAGAGCGTACCGCTGGCCCCTTGCAAAAACCCCCTCCCGGTGCTGCCCGGCCTTGTCCTTGCCCGCAGGTGGCGCACGGGCTGCGCCTGCTGTCCTTTGCCTACCTGCAGCTGCCCGTCTTCACCTACACAATCACCCAGTTCCGCTCAGTCGGAACAGAGATTGAGACCTTCACGGCCGGAGGCATCGACAGCCTCACGGCGGTGAGAGTGCAACCCTTGCACCTAGCAACTAGGTGCAAGGGTGTGTCAGCCAGCCCTACCTCTTGCCAGCGGGTGTCTGCGTGCACGCATTGATGGCTCACGGCGCCTCGTGGGTGCAGCTCAACGCACATGACGAGCAATGCGTGTGGCGTCCTATGGTGTACTACGTGTCCCTGTCCAGGTGCTGGTGGCGGCTGCGCTCATCCTGCTGCTCGACGTGACGGGCGGCATGCGCTCGGTGGCCTTCAGCGACGTGCTGCAGGGCGTCGTGCTGATTGTCGGCTCCATCATCTTCCTCATCATCCAGCGCACCGAGCTAGGAGGACTGCCCGCTGCATTCCAGTACTGGTCCAACCCCGCCAACCTGGCAAAGTGAGTTTTTTTCTGGCCTCGTGCAGGGAGGAGGAGGATGGCGGCGGAATGCGCCACGAGCGGCATCAAGGACACGGTCTCATGTGTGTTTGTGTGCAAATGCAGGCCAGGCGTCGCTCCCATGCAGCTGCTGCCCTCCGAGGTCAGCATCACCTCATACTTTGATTTCGTCTTCAAGGTGAGCACGCTGTGGGTTAGGACTCGCCTTGGTGCAACGCCGTCTTCGCCGTGGCGCCCCGCCCGCGTTGGCACCTCAACAACCCTGGCTTTGACACCTACCCTTGCTGCACACCGCACCTCGCCTGATGCGCCGCAGACGACGATTGCGGCCACCATGTTTCCGCACCTGTTCCAGCGCCTCTTCGCCTCACGCGACATCGTCGTCATGAAGCGCGGCCTGGCGCTCATGAACTTCATGTTCTGGATCATCCAGCTGTGAGTCCACCACACCCCTGCTTGCTGCCTCACACGCCCACACTGACGACCCCACAGTGTTTTTTCCAGCGTTCGCCAAGCCCTACAGCTACACAGGTTCGTGCTCTTCCAAAGAGCAAGCGTGCTGCCTGCAACCCACCCTCACGCGCACCCCGCAGGTCGTCCATGCTGACGGGCTGGGTGGCCATCAACGCCCTGGCCGGCCGCAAGGTCAAGAGCGCCTTTGGCAGCACGCTCCTCCTCGTGGCAGAGTCGGGCGGCGGCCAGGCCTTTGCCTCTGCGCTGCTCCTGGCCTCGGGCATCTGTGCCATGATGAGCACGGTCGACTCTGCCCTCCTCGCCTTCAGCACCATGTGGGTGCGCGACCTGCTCAAGCCGTACCTGTGGCGCCGCGCCCCACCCGTGGCGCAGCTGGTGTTTGGCAAGATCATGGCGCTGGCGGCGCTGTCAGTTGGTGTGTCGCTGGCGCTCAAGACCATCAAGACGGGCACGCCAGATCTCTCGGCGCTCTTCTCTCTGCAGGTGCGGCGCTTGCTCACCACCACGCGATGCCACTGGCCGCCGTGCGCACAAGTGCCATGGCCCGGCGGTGCTTGCTTTGCCTGCTCTCCACCACTGTGGCAAGCAGTGTGAGATGTTCACTCCTGCCTGCCCACAAAACGCCCTCCCTGACGCCGCCCCTGTGCTTCCACTCTGCCCATGCCATCCGCAGTCCGTGACACCCATCCACGTGGCGCCGGCCGCCTGGCTTGGCCTGCACTGGCGCGGCCTGCGCGGCGAGGCCGTGCTGGCCGGCATGGTGACGGGCTCCGCCGTCACCTTTGGCCTCACCTTCAGCAGCAAGAACACCAAGCTGGCGGGCGGCGACGACATGCTGGAGAACGGCCTCTCTGGCGCCCTGGTCGGCTTTTTCGTCAACCTGTTTGTCACCGTGTCGGTCGGCCTGGTGATGCAGCTGCTGGCGCACCGCCGCGCCGCCGCCAACGCCAACGCCACGGGCGGCGCCAAGGAGCCTGGGACCGTGGCGGCGGGCAAGCTGGACGAGTCCCCTCACTCGCAGGCTCCGTCGCGCAACATGGATGAGATGGACGACCCCCGGCACCTGGACATTGGCCCGGAGCACGACCGGCTGCTCAACCCGATGCTCATGTTCGTGCTGTTCCTCTTCCTGCTCTTCAGCGTGCCCTTCTACTGGGGCGTCAGGCGCAACGGCCAGCAGCCAAACACGTGGGTCGGCGACCTGTCGGCCTGGGCCTTCACCTCGCTCCTCGTCTCGGGTGAGTGTGCGGTGGACGCCACCACGCTGGCGATCTGCTTCGCGCCACCCTGTATGCCTGCCAGCCGTGTGTAGGGAGCTAAAGCAGCTGAGGACGGCGCTTGCAAGGCTCTGCGCCGTGGCGTGCACTGCTTTGCCACCGCAGGCATTATGGCATGCATCGCGGCGACCGGCTACATTTTGCTGTGGAGCGACTACTCGCCCCTTCCCATGATGGCCCTGCCCTCGTTCAGCGCCCAGGCCCCACAGCCTGAGGACTCTGACGCCTCCATCACGGCCACAGACGCCAAGGGAGAGCCCACCAAGCCAATGGCCGCTTAGAGCCCTCTTTGCATTGCTACTCACGCTACTCGTGACCAGCCAGGACATATACATGGTATTGCATAGGGCCTGGTGGGCGGTGTAGCTCTCCTGCTGTACGTACGCTGGTGGCGGGTTGGGTCGTGCGGTGTGCGTGTGCAGGCTGCAGCTGTGAAGGGCATGCAGGTTTTGGACATCAATCGTCGGTAGTAGGACTGCAGCACCGACTCGCAGCGGGTGCACCTTTTTCTTGCTCAATCGTGGCTCTCTTGCCTCTTTTGCCAGCAGCGGCTTGATTTGAAATGCTTAAGCGGGGGTTGGGTTGGGACCGGTGCTATTGCTGCCCTGCCATTCGACATCATCATCCCACAGTGTCCTGGTGTCCGTCCGCTTTCGTGTCCCGCAAATGCTTTGCTGTGCGGCATGGACACCTGCTGCATGCACCTGCTGATCCGGGCGAATGCAAGCTTGCCATCATCACGACTCTGGAAGCACACTCCGACGCTTGCCTTGCGGATCGAAGAATGGGTCAAGCAGAGCGGTGTGAGCAGCCGGCGGACAAAGTCCATGCATGGCGTCCTGTCAGACATCAAGGGCTCGCGTCAGAGGTCTGTGGACCAGCATCCACTCGCCAACACATGAGAAATGGCAACGGTGTCGTCCGGCGCGAGCGCGCACAGGCGGGGCGATCGTTGGCTCCCCTCATGCGGCTGGCCTCATGGCAAAATGATAGCGGTCCTGGTACACGCTGGTGGTCCAGCAGCTGCTGCAGCTGCTGCCATGCGTGCCCAGCTCTGGCGCAGCGCTGCAGCGGGCCGCCTCAATCGGAGTGCGCGGGCTTGTTGTCCTTCTTGGACTCCCCTGGTGCCTTCCTGTTGTTGACCCTGCACAGCACACACAACAGGACAAGGAGCACGCTGCTGGACGCTGCGCTCCTCCTGCTGGCGGCGCGATCGTGCCACGAACCCCACTGCGTGCCCACTGGACGGCGAGCTGCGCCTCAGATCGAGGTACTGGTGCTGCTGACGCTGCGTGAGGCTGCTGCACTGCGCCGAGCGCACTGCTCACTTTGGTCCCGCAAGGTGCGCGCCACCGCCAACAGCCAGGAAGGACCGGAACAGGCCACTCGTCGTGTCGTAGATCATCCTCTCGAACTTGTGTCTGCGCTTGAACTGTCGCACCCTCTCGAAGGCGCCGTGACCCTTGGTGGCTCTCGCATGGCATTTGCAAAAAGGGAGCAAGGGACGGCAATAGATGCAGGCGATTGTGACGCACAGCATGAGCTGAGTGGTGTGCTCCACGGGGGAAGACGTGTCGACGGGCGCAGGGTGGAGCAGCAGCAGCGCCCGCTCCGCCACAGGCATGGCGGACGCGGCGGACGCATGGGAGGCTCTGGACCGTGAGCTCATGACAATGGTGGACACGTTCGCCAACATGGTCAAGGCGGCGCGCATCCCCGACGAGGAGGCAGCGGATCAGGCACGTGCGCTCGTCTCGTCGGCAGTGTCGCAGATCGGCGTCTTGTGGCCATGTGCCCGCCCGGGCGCCACCCCTGTGCACCCGTGCCCATCTGGCGTGTCCTCCTGTGCAGCGCCAGGAGGAGCGCAAGGGCCGTGCGCCCGGCGACCTGCTCGAGGTGTGGTCAGAGAAGCTGCTGCGGTCGGGCTTCTCCGCCATGCAGCACGTGGCCAGCCTCAAGAGTGCCGCCGCCCTCAGCGACTTTGACGTGAGTGCTGGCATGCGGGTGGACACACACCTGGAGCGGCAGCGTAACGAGGCTCTGCACCTGGCCAGCCTGGCGGCACTCATCCCTCCTTGCCACCACGTGACCATGTGTCCGCCCAAACCAGGTGCTCATGGCGCGCGTGCGCAAGGTGCGCACGCTGCTGGGCAGCGAGGACCAGACCACCAACCTGCTGCTGGCCGAGGTGCGGCAGCAGTCGGCCTCGCTGCTAGGGGAGCTGGAGCGCAGCTACTACGGCACGCCACACCGCGGGCGGCCCCTGGCCGTGCCTGACCTGTCCCTGGAGCTCAAGGAGCTGGCCGCCATCTCCCTGGAGCTGTCAGAGCGGCCGGAGGCGCTGCTTGGCGCGCAGGCAGCGGGAGGCGGCGCGGCGGCTGGGGGGACGGGAGGGGGAGGCCTGCGCGCTATTGGCGCCGGTGGGGGCAAGTAGGGCTGCTGGGCTGGGTGGACGTGGGTATGGGAAGGGAGACTTGGGAGTGCCGCCAGGTTTGGGGCCCGCTGCTTGGGGCCCGCTGCTTTGGGCAACGTGGTGTTTGTATTGTGCCGGAACATTGATTCGTTCCTCAACTCGGTGGTTATTGAATGCGTCTTCTCCGTCATGCAACAGCGACAACCAAACGACAGGGTGCACCCAGGCGCGAGGCCAGCCCAATCCCAACCGCTCCTGCTCCTCAGCCCTTCTTGCTCCGCTTGGCTTCCCGCAATGTCGCGTACGGGTTGACGGACGCTGGGTTCTTGCCGTTGCCGTTGCCCTTGCCACCACTGCCTGCACCAGCTTGTTGCCCCGTCTGCTTGCCGCCCCGGTCTGGTTTCTGTTTGGCCGCTGGCTGGTGCGGCGCTGCAGCCCCAGCCCCAGCCAGGGCGCCTAAGCCGCCTTTACTGCTTGCAGCAGCGGCCGCCGCTTGTGGCTGCTGCTGCTGCTGCTGCTGCTTGTGCCGGGGCTGCTTGGCGTGTGTGAGGTTGACCGCGTGCTGCGCCATGTCATCATCGTTGATCTCCATGGCGCCCTGCTGCTCCTGGGCTGATACGGGTGGCGGGGCGGGGCCAAACGACATGCGCCCGCCCGCCAGGGCCGGCGGCAAGGGGGCACGCGTGTACGTGATGACGCAGGCGCTGGCGGCGGGCGGCACGGTGCCTGCCGGTGCGCTGAACGGGTGCTGCGTGCTGGTGGCGGCACCGTTGGCAGAGGAGGGAGCTGGCACTGCGCTGTCCTCAGCCATGTCCTCGTCCTCCTGCAAGGCAGCAGGTGGAGAGGCACGCTCGTGACGGCGGCTAGTCTGCCGCAGCGGGCTCGTGAGGCTGCAGCGCCCCAGGGACTCACCTGCGCGTCCTGAGGCTTGCTGGCATTGTCCTGTTTCTTGGCTGCGGCGCGGTCCTCTGCCTCCTGCCACTTCTGCCGCTCCGTGGCGCGCTGCATGAACTTCATCTGCATCAGACGGGACGACAGCCCCGCCGCCGGCTTCTTGGCCGCCTCGCCCTGAGGGGCTGCATTGCTGCTGGCCATCTCCACACACGAGTCTCCACTGCAGAGTCTGGACGGAGCAGTGGCTGCAATGCCCAGGGTGGAGGCTCACGGAGCCCCATGATGGCAGCGCGGCGATGGAGCGCAGAAAGCGCCAGCACCATGTCGGCGGCCAAGCGCGCTGCTCAGTCCCTGCTGCCGCAGCTGGCCCGCGGCTTCCGCAGCAGCGGAGCCGCACGCGCGGGCGGCAAGAGCAGCGGCGAGCTGACCCACGCCGAGATTGCGCACGGAGACGGCCACCACGGGTTGCGGCCGGGCTACAACTACGTGAGCAGCGGTCCCTGGGACCATGGCTCGCGAATGGCGCGCCCCTGGGCCGCATCGGGCCCGTGCCTGGCGAGGGAGAGCGTGTCGAAGGTGCACTCGTCGCGATGCGTTGCGATGCCGCCGTGCCGACGTGCGCGCAGGACTGGGAGCACGGCCCGCACTACATGCGCCCCGACCTGGTGAGCGCAGCGCGGCGTGACGGATGTCGAAGCAAAGCATCGCGATTTCGACTGCAGCGTTGGGCCTGCACGCCCACGCTTGGGAGGCGCGCTCAGCGGCTTCAGGTGGAGCGTGCAGTGGGCTTTTCAGGCGGGACGGACTCTGGCCGGCTGAGGGTGCTCCTCGCGGTGGCTCTCGGGGCGAGAAGAAGATCTCCTCCGCACACGCAACTGGGCCTGCTGGCCGCAGCAGCAGCAGGCAGAAGGGCTGGTACAGCTGGCGCGGCTCTATGGCAGTGTGGCAGCCTCGCCAGGAGAGGGCCATGACGTTGCTGCTCTCGTGCGTGCGGCACGGTGCGCGCAGATCCCCAACTTCCGCCAAAAGTACGCCATTGCCATGCCCATCATCTTCGTCATCGGCTTCGGCATCCCCGTGTTTGCCGTCTGGTGCGTGGAGGATGGCGGGAGGCCGGGCGCAGGACACTCGTGCAGTGGAGCACGCCACAGGCTCACAGTGTGTGCTCCACTGATGGCGCTGCTGGCATGTGCAGGTGGCAGCAGAGCAAGCTCAAGACCTAGGTGTCTGGCAGCAGCAGCATCGCCAGGGCAGCTGGTGGACGCCGCACGTCCTCGCCACGACTCACCCAGTGGCACACGGGGTTGCTCCTGCAGCCAGATGGGGTCTCAGCACCAATGGCAGCTGCTGCTGCAGAGGTTGATGCTGTCCTACCCATCAGCGGGTTGCGCAGGGTGCTGTGCGGCGTCATCCAGTTTGCTCCTCCTCCTCTCCCCTGTACTCCCGAGTCCTGTACCTGTCTGCAACACGGTCAGAATGCGCCTTGTTGCAGCACCACGAGAACTCCAGCCATATCCATGATGAAAACAGTGTGCGCTACGCTTCAGTCGCAAGGAATTCCACCAGCATGAATCTTCGAGTGTTCACGAATTCTAGCCCTCACGTCACTCCACGCCTGTTCACTCCACGCCACCAAACAGGTCCGCGTAGCTGCGCGCAGGCGCGTCCTTCTCGGCAATGATCTCCAGCACCTTGCCCGCTGCGCCCTTCTCGTACAGGGAAGCCACAACCACCTCAGCCACCTGCGCGCAAAGGCGTGCATGCACGTCGTCGCCACAAGTGCGGCGGCGGTCGCGGCACACAGTCCGCTGCCAGAGCACCTTTACATGCAGATGAGCGGAGCGCTGACCTGGCGACGGAGGATGCTGCCCGCCTGCTTCTGCCCATCCCTGGGCGGCAGGCCGTAGTATCCAGCGGGCTTGACGACCAGCTGCCCAGGCGCGTCCTCGCCCTTGTCCTTCAGGCCACCTGCCAGCAGTTTGCAGTGCGCAGCAGAGGGATGCCTCGGTCCTTGCCCCGTGTGACGCAGCAGCAGGTGGTGCAGTGCAGGCACGCCACTCGCACACTGAATGGTGGGGTCTCACCTGGCCGCACAATGGTGTAGGGCACGCCGCTCCGCTGCAGCGCCTCCTCGCCACGCTGCACGCGCACACACACGTCACAGGTGCAAGAGGTTCTCATCGGCAGGGCCTGGCCACCACGTGTGGCCGCTTGACCCAGCCGAGGCACACACACCCACACCGTCAACCCACACCCAAGCGCGCACGCGCACCTTCTTCCAGAACAGCACGCCCCACAGCAGGTTGAGTGGGTTGAGCAGGTCATCCGTGCCAATGGACGTGACGAGCACCAACTTGTCGAGCTTCTTCTGCTGAGCCAGCGCCACCAGGTTGGCAGTGCCCTGGTAGTCAACCTGCGCCCACGGAAAGGCGCGCAGCAGCAGCAGCAGCAGCAGCAGCAGCAGCACCGCATGAGCTGCGCGCGGCTACCATGCTGCGACGTGAGTCTGAGATGCCTCTGTTGAGGGACTAGCTGGTGTGCAGACGCACGTTGAAGGGTCCCAGTGGGTCGCGGATGTCGTTGGATCCCGTGGCGCAGATGATGGCCTGGGCGTCGCCCACGGCGCGCACCAGCGAGCTGAACTGGAACACGTCGCCCTGCACCACCTCCACCAAGCCGCTGCCCACGCCTGGCAGCATCGACTTCTGCACGCATGCCAAGCGCAAGCATTCACAGTCGTGTGTTGGGCCGTGGGACGAGTGAGAGAGGGAAGTGGCAGGGGCACCGGTCACGGGTGCGTGCAGAGTGTCCGAGCCCGCATGAGTGGTGGAGAGGCACGCCACACGCGCTGGTGCCACCATTCACCCACGCACCGCCTTGGTGACGTCGCGAGCCAGGGCGCGCACTGGAACGCCCTGCTCCACCAGCACCTCTACCACCTTCCTGCGTTTGCGTGTCACCCACACACACCAGGCGAAGGCAAACCGTGACGTGCTGTGGAGGGTGCGTCTGCAGGGGCCGCAGAAGCCACACAACAAGCCTGCACGCGCCTGCCCACGCCGCCGGTGGAGCCTGCCACCAGCACGCCCTTCTTGAACTTGCTGGCGAGCGTGGACGTGTCCAGCGCTGGCTCCTGCACGGGCGGGCTGTACTCGGATGCTGCTGCCTGCCTGGCCACCAGCACGCGCTGATGCTGCTGCACCATGCCACCTGCGAGCGTGATCATGAGCGTGTGCAGGTGGCGTGTTTGGCTCCCTGCACGTCCCAGTGGTTCAGCATCTTGAGTGTCCTGCCCTCCAGTAGTACCTGGGCGATGGACGAGCTTCGACGGCACGCGCAGCTGCATCGATGGGCAAGCGCTGCGGCTCGTGGCCTTGGCGCCCTGTGCGCGCTTGGCCAACATCTCGAGCTTGGACGAGGACTGCTTCGGCTTTGCTAGAGATGATGGGGGTGGTGAAGCAATGTGAAGCTTGACAACAAACTGTGCGCGTCTTTCTCCTCGTCCGCCTCCTTTTCTTTGCGCGACGTTTTTGCGCCCTGAAGCAAGCACAAGCAAGCACGGCCGCAGAGGAAGAGGGAGAGAGAGAAGAGCAGAGTAGCTCTTAGCTTCTAGCTTCTACACCGCAACTCAGCACCACCGGAGCAGGGAGGAATGCACTTCCACCACCGCGAGCGATCGGTCTTCAGCCTGGAGAAGCCCAAGCCGACCTGGCAGCAGCAGGGCGTGAACGTCATCGTCGTCATGCTCCTCTGTGGCCTCTGGTGAGCAGCGCCGGCGCAGGGAGTGAGGGCAGCGCCAGGACATATTCAGACGAGATGGCGAGTGGACGGGCTCGGCGCCAGCGCCTCCGCAGCCCCAGCAGCCGAATCGGGTGGTGCATTCTGGCAGGTATATAGCACCTCGTTGCTCCCAGGGCAGCTGGAGGGCTGCGCGCTCTTGCCTGGACGCTTGAGTCCCGGCACGATATGTCGGGCACCCGGGAGAGCGCGAGCAGCCAAGTAGCGGCATGCAGCGATGCGCATAGCAATGCCAGAAGCAGTGTCCATCGTCCACCGTCCCTCACTCGGCGCGGCACGCGTGTACACGCCTTCTTGTGTGCAGTTGGCAGGGCTACCACTGGGCGGCGGGCGGCCGAAATGCGTCGAGTGAGGCGTCGCTGCAGGTGAGATGCAGCACGCAAGCAGCGGTGCAGTATCCCAGCTCTCGTTTCCGCCCGGAGCGCCGCTTACCTCGCCGCTTCTTGGCACACATTTCGGCGCAGGGCACCGACGCATACAAGAACACGGACGGCAAGTTCCTGGGCCGCAACTTCAAGATTCGCATGCTGGAGCAGCAGGTGTGTGGCCATTGGCTGCCTCAGCAGCAGTTGCAGCGGGTCCCAGGGCCAGCGCCGGCTCCACCGGTCGTGCCGCCCATCATCGCGCATGCATGCACGCTTGCGAATTCGCGCCGCAGCTGCTGGACAAGGAGAACGAGATTCGGTTCCTGCAGTACCAAATCAGCAAGGCCACGCTCAACACAAAGCTCAAGGACAGCACCATGCAGGCCGCCGATGCCATGATCAAGACGCTGCAGGTGCGCGCACGAGGACGCGCTGCATGCTGCGGTGGTGCTGCAAAAGGGAAGCAAACATGACAGACACGCACCTGCTAGCCAATAGACACGCATGCAGCGCCTGCCCTGCCTGCCATGCTCTGCCTTGCTCGCCATACAGGAGCGGGAGGAGCGGGAGCGGTCGGCACGCAGCAAGGCCCAGCGCGTGCTGGCTGAAAAGGTCACTGAGCTCAACGCGTGCGCCACCCGCCGCCAGGAGCTGGACGAGCAGCTCGATTCATGCGGCGAGCAGCTGGACGCCCTCACCGTCATGATGCAGGGACCCGGCGCCGTCGTGCAGCGGCCCCGCAGCCAACGGCAGCAGCAGCAGCAAAGCGGCAGCGGCGGCGCGGACGTGGTCAGCCCAGCAGAGCGCAGGATAAGGGAAGGGCTCCCTGAGCACGTCACCGGGCGACGCGTGGCTCATTAACGGCGGGCGCTCGGGCGGGCGCTGCAGCAGCACCACCACCACCTTGCCAACACTTAGCAGTTAGTACCGCACCGTGCCGACGTGCGGCGCAGCAGCAGGCAGGCGCAGCAGCAGCACGGCAGCTGGCTCTACAGGGGCGCCCTACATGAACTGACGGTCCCACCTCGTGTCACCCAGCACAGCAACCCGCCTGCTCGTCACCCTATCCAGGCTATAGGATGGGTGGCAGCAGTGGCGTGCGTGCACAGCAGGAGTTTACGTGTCGTTGCCCCCCTCCGTTAGGGGCACGCACCAGCGCAGCACCGAGCACTTGGAACTGACTTGACTCCGGGTCTGAGAATTCTGAGACACTCTCTCACCGGCGCGTGCTGCGTGCGTGTACCACCACGCAGCACGGCGCCACGCCATCCCCAGCAGGCTTTTGGTTCCCCCAGATAATGTGCCTTGTGTAGAGTAGGAGCGAGTGCGGACCTCGGGTGCGGGGGTGTGATTGTCATCGTGCGATTGACGCCGTGTACGTGCCTTTGCCAGTGTGGGCTCTTGTCTGAGACTATGCGCTTGCAAGTGCCAGCTTGTGGTGTGAGCCACGCTTGGAGACGCACCCGAAGCCCAGCTGTCGCCGCCCGGTCAATGACCCCGCCCTGGCACACAGCATTCCGCATTCCAGCAGTGCAGGAGGACGCAGAGGTTGCTGCACGCAATGGCCCCCACCACCACCAGCAGCGCTTCCCCACCACCTCTGGAGACGGTGGCAGCGGAGCTCACGGCGCAGTGGCCAGCGCGCAAGCAGCAGATCTGGCAGCTCCTGCGACTCGTCGGCAGGCCGGCGCAGGCTGGCAGCGACGCGTTCGTCCACGGAGTGCTCAAGGGAGGCAAGACGTCCATCGTCAGGTGGGGGGCCGAGAAGCACTAGCAACACGGCAAGCACCACAGCAAGCGCAGCAGCGAGGAGCACCACCATCAGACTCCCTTGAGACCGTTCTCCCCAGGCCAGGAGCCGATTGATTTCAAACGGCGCGTGCTTCGCGGCGCAGGGAGTGCCTCGGCCGCCTGGGCCGCCAGCACGCCTACTTTGCGCTGGGAGAGACCACCAAGCCGAAGCAGCTCTTCAGCAGCGTGCTCACGCAGCTCCAGGCCGCCAAGCGCAAGCGGGAGGGCGGCTACGTGGGGTGCGCCTGCGGCGACAGCGTGGCAGAGTTTGCCAATGAGCTCTCCAGTGAGTAGCGTGCTGTCGCAGTGGCCATGGTATGCACCAGCATTCCATTCCAGCTGGTGGCCTTGGTAAGCTGCTGCGCTGGTGTGCGTGCATTCGTTGCAGCGGCCTGCAAGCCAGGAGGCCCCACCGCCTACATTGTGCTGGACGGCGTGCAGCTCATTGCGCGCTCGCCCATGCTGCAGGCGCTGCTCAGCGCACGCGAGGTCTCAGGTGCGCCATCACAGGAGAGACGTGGGCAGCACAGCAGGGCGCCGAGGACCGACAGCAATGAGCAAGCACGCGTGTGGTGGCATGCGGTGGCGTGCAGGTGCCAACGTGGCCTTCATATTCATCTCATCCGTCCCGCTGGCAAGCCAGTGGTTCTTTGAGGGCCTCCCGCCACGCGCCATCATGATCCAGGTCAGCTCTTCTGGCAGTTGGCGATTGCAGCTATTGGGGGGCCTGAAAGGCTGCATGCCGTCTGTGGGACTCTGCCATCATGTTCCAGGTCAGCAACCCAGCTGCAGCAGCAAAGGGAGCGAGAGGGTCCAGGGGCAAGGTCCAGGGGATGCGGGTCAACCGAGGTCACACGCTCGGGTGCAAGGAAGGACAAGCAATGTTTCATCAAGGCTGGATGTCGTTTCTCACGTGGCGGCACGGCGCTTCTGTCCGTGGTGTTTGCTGCCTGCACTGCACGCAACGAGGCTCCCCGAATGTGTCCCACGACGCACACGCAGGTCTACTTTCCTGCCTATACCAACACAGACCTGATCGACATCCTCACAAGGGTGAGGAGGGAGGGAGGCCAAAGGTGGAGTCGGTCATTCAGTGTGCAGACGGGGCGGCCAGCCGCAGCTACCAAGGCGGCACGGATCAGCAGCTGAGTTGCACAGCGCCCTGCCGCCACGTCCTGCGCCTTTCACCTACTACAGTACTGCTGCTGCTGTGCCTGTGCAGGAGCTTCTGCAGCGCGGGCGCGGCGCCCAAGTGCTCACCCGCCTCCTGCAGCACGCCTCCCCGCCGCCGCCGCCCGACGCGCTTACCGCCGCCGCCCTGCAGCTGGAGCAGGCGCTGGCGCGCTCCTTTGCCGACAGCGTGGTGATCGGGCAGCGGCTGTCCAGCGTCACGCGCTCGGTGCCGGAGCTGAGGGCTGCGGCGCTGCACCTGTGGCCGCTCTACCTTCAGCCCCTGGGGGACCCAACCTCACAGGCAGCGGTGAGCACCACCTTGTGTTGCCATCGGCATCACCGGCAGCAGCGTTGATGGCGCATGCCAGGTGTCATGCTGCTGCAGCCGTCGCAAAGGAACGCCTCGGGCGGCTATGGTATCCTCCATGCGTGCTTGCTGCGCAGGCGGCGGCGTTGCGTGTGGACGAGCAGGCCCTGCTGCGCGCGCTCATGGGCAAGGGCATCAAGGAGCACGTGGCCCTCACACTGTGCGTGCTGCAGCCGGGCATGAGCCACCCCGACCTGATTGCTGCAGCCGCCGCCAGCGAGGCGCAGGCGCGCGCCGACAAGAGTGGCAAGGCATCGCTCGGGGTGAGATTCTCATTATGGGGTGGTCTGTAAGTAGTGTGCGCTGGGTTGGTCGGTAGAGTGTGCCAGCGGGAATAAGTGCCAGCGTAGGCTCGTGCCTGGCAGGTAGGGCCTCATTTCCTGGTGACTGGAGCATCGCAGGCGCATGGCGTGTGTGCCACTTGCATGTCCGGGCAACTCCCCGCCGGGCTGGCGAGGGTGGCCACCAGGGTCTGGGCCGTGTCGGTTCCCAACGAGACCAGAGGCTGGGTAGACTTCGGACTGCTCCGTCGTGATGGTGCCCGCCGCCGCATCAAGGCGCCCAGCAGTGCGTGCATGGCTTGCGTGCGCCGCAGGGGGCCCAGGAGGACGGTCAGACGCAGCACGAGCGCGAGTGGAGCGGCCTGCCCGTCAGTGCCAAGCTGCTGGTGGTGGCGGGTGCGTGGCATGACCTGTCTGGCCTGCTGCCTTTGTCATGACTCTGCAGCAAGTTGCTCGCGATTGTCTTCATGTCGTTGTACCTCCTTGTGGCATGCTGAGGTCGTAGCGTCTGTGGCCTCACACGCAGTGCTGTGGCCTTTGTTTTGCTGCTTGCTGTCCGCAGCCTTTGTGGCCTCTCACAACAAGGCGTCGCAGGACAAGCAAGTGTTTGAGTCGGCCAGGGGCAGCAGGCCAAAGAAGGGGCGCAAGGGGCAGCAGGCGTCGCAAGCTGCGGACAGACAGGTGCGCAACCTGCAGCATGCCTGCCTGCCTGCCTGCCTGCTTGCCACACGTTTGTCGCATGCCGCTGCTTGTTCGCATGGCCTTTCCCCTGGCACGCCTGTCCCTTAGCGCTGTTTGTGTCAGCAAAGGTTCACCTTGCTTCGCCTTGACTGCTCAGTCAGTTTCATCTCTGCTGCCAAAACTTAACATCTAACTAAACTTAACATCTGCCCTCAACGCCCTGCATGCCCTGCATGCTGCAGGCGGAGGCAGCCAAGGAGGCCAAGCTGCGCGGACCCTCCCCCTTCAGCCTCAACCGCCTCCTCAACATCTTCACGCACATATACCGCTCCGCCGCCCACGCCGGCCCCCAGCACGCCGCCGTCGCCATGCTAAACCGCCAGGGCTTGCCCTCCATGCGGGCCACCTTTGTCATGGACGCCGGAGCCCTAGAAGCCCTCACCGCCTCCGAGCACGCGCACAACACCGCCGCCGGCCTCTACCCGCACCACGGCGCCAGCAACCAGCACCAGCAGCCAGCGGCGCACGTGCCGTTGCCCATGACTGCGGCCATGCTGCACCACCAAGGGCATAGCGCCATGGGCGAGGGCGGGGCGCTGGCTCTGCTAGGTGGTGGCGGCGGCGGCGCGGCGGGGCTGGGGCAGCAGCAGCAGCACCTGCAAGGGCAGGACGATGGGGACGATGAGGACGTGCTAGCAGAGGCGTTTGCCCTTGCCACAGCCACTGGCAACACCCGCAAGAAGGCCGGCAGCAAGCAGCAGCAGCAGGCGCGGCAAAACGCCGCCCTCGCTGGGGTGCTACCGGGTGGTGGTGGGCTCGAAGCAGCGGGCTTGCTGCCGGCAGCAGGAGGTGGTGGGGGTGGGGGTGGTGCAGCAGGACGGGGGATGGGGGTGGCGCCGGGGGTGACCCGCCTGGAGCCCGACACGTTCCCGTTGCCGCACCCAGCATCAGGGTGGCCGCGGCACGGGGCGCTGCCGCTGGCGCCCGACCTGGCGTCGCTCATGCACGGCGTCACATCGCTGAGTGGCATGGGGCTGCTCAAGCAGGTGCGTGGTTGGTGTGGTGCTGCTGGTGTGCAGGCACAGCATCTGTCATGCGTCTGGTCAAGCACGCCTCGTCGCGCTGCTGCCTGCCTGCCTGCTGTGTGGCTGCTGCCGGCACCTCCAGAGCTCTCTGTTCTGTGTGCGTGCCTCCAAGCACTCGTGTGTGTGTGCAGTCGTCCAGTGAGGACATGCTCGAGGCCCCTAGGTACGTGGTGGGCGCCTGCGTGAGCGAGCACCTGGCCAGGGCGCTGGCGGTGGACTGCGGGCTGGACCTCAGCCGCTACCTCAAGTACGCATGAGGCGCCGTGGGCCTACTGAGTACGCCTATTCAACTCTTCGAGGAGTTTCGTGGACTGCACCTTTCGTCACGGCTGAACTTGCACCTTGACAAGGAGCCTGCGTGGAGCTGGGCGCCGGGGCCAGCTCTGAGGGCCTGAGTCGCCGTGTGCGTTGCTCTTGCTCTCAGTGGCGATGTTCCTGCAAGCGGGCGTCTCTCCCTGGGCCCTGGGGAAAGCGGGTGGATGGGCACAAACCAAGTTGCGAACTGGGACGCTTGCACTTGTGCTGCCTGATGAGAACCTGGAACACAGACCGATACAGGAGAGAGAGACGGAAAGGGTGGGCGCAGAGCCGTCTCAGGCACACGCCTCACACCAACAGAGCGACCACACTCAGATGCAGCAGGCAGCGCAACGCAGTGAAAGCACAAGGCCACAGGGAGAGCGGTTTGCTGCCGGGACCTCCTCCGCGCGTTCCTCCGCCACCATGTCCATGCGCCTCAGTCAATGCCACACGTGGTCAAGTCATACGGCAAAGCAGGGGCGGCTGTCGTCCATCCCTTGCCCCCGTTGCCATGCAGGAGCCGCGCACAGGCCCCACACACCACTTGTCCTTGCATGCCCAAAGCTCCGGCACCAGCATTGCCAAGGCCCCTGCCGCCCTGGCTTCAGTTGTTCGCTCCTCATCCCATGCAGCTGCGGCCTGTGCTGTCCAGTCCAAGCACCATCATCCACGTCATGGATACTGTCCCTGCTAGTGGGCGCTGGGCCAGCACCGCAATTGCACCCCATACAGTACCCATGGCCAATTGCAGCGGCAGGGCACACCGCAGCGGCGCCCCACAGTGCTGCACCCGACCCAGCCAGCATCAGCAGCATCCCCCGCTCTTCCTTCCCGCGCCCTGGTCTGACGGGTTGCCTAATGAGATGGTTGCCTGCTGGTGCGCCGCCGCCGCCTGCATGTGCTGCGCGTCCACCTCCTCCAGCCGCTGGATCACCTGTTTGGCAATGGCCGTGAACACCTGCACGCACGCACGCACGCACGCACGCACGCGACCCAGCAGCCGCTCCAGGTCAAGGCGCAATATGATTAGGGCAAACTGCACCTGCAGGGCTGTGGGCTCCTGGTGGCCTTTGCTCTGCTCTCTGGCTCGCCCTGTGTGCTGGCCGTTGCAGCGACTGCTGCTGCTGTTGTTCCTGATGCTCCTCCTGCAGTGCTGGTAGCCAGCCCCCACTATGGACACCTGCCTGTCCCGCTGCAGCTGCTCACCTTGTGCTTGTGCAGCGCTGCCTGGCAGCCACCACGTGCTCCCCACCGACCCCCCATCCTCACCTCGTCCACGTTGGTGTTGTTCTTTGCCGACGTCTCAAAGAAGGCGATGCCAAACTCATCGGCCAGTGCCTTGCCCTTTTGGTACGACACCGCGCGCTTGTCGCTCATGTCTGATTTGTTGCCCACCAAGATCTGCGTTGCATTCCAACACGTGGCGGGGCGTGTCGCGGGTAGGTGCCAGCATTGCTGTGCGCATGATGCCGGGCCCACAAGGCAGTGGCAAGGCCACAGCCATGGCC
Organism: Chlorella sp. KRBP; assembly: GCA_004335735.1. Taxonomy (NCBI): domain Eukaryota; kingdom Viridiplantae; phylum Chlorophyta; class Trebouxiophyceae; order Chlorellales; family Chlorellaceae; genus Chlorella; species Chlorella sp. KRBP. The sequence continues at coordinate 21,006 of QAXK01001163.1, forward strand.
CGACCTAGCCGCTGCCGCTCCAGGTGCTCCTTTCCAGCCTGTCCAGCCTGTCTGCTCCTCCCTGCTGCTGGCAACCAACCGTCCTCCGCCCAGCGGTCGAACCCTGTCCCATCCACACCTTGTTCACGTTGTCTGACGCGTGCTGCTCAATGTTGCGCATCCACCCCTTGATGTTGTTGAACGACCCCTCGTCCGTCACGTCATACACCAACAGGATGCCCATCGCTCCTCGGTAGTATGCTGCAGCCACATGTCCAGCCAGTGCAGCACGCGCCTTTGCCTGCAGCAGCGTCCTGTGTGCAGCTGACGTGCGGCGCTGGCCGGCAGGTGCCACTGGCCTTCCCGCCCCTCCCGCCCGTCCCTGCCCCTCAGGCCAGCAGCTGCTGTTCCTCAAAACGCTGGCATCTGGTGGCAGCCTCCTGCAGTGCACGCCTGCTGCAGCCCCTGCAGCTGTGCAGCCCCTCGTGAGGCTGGTGGTGGCGTGCGTGCGTCTGCTCACCGCTGGTGATGGTCCGGAATCGCTCCTGCCCCGCCGTGTCCCATATCTGCACCTTGACGAGCTTGTCGTTGATGGTGATCTTGCGGATCCTGAAGTCTATCCTGCAGCACACGGCGCAGGTGTCCCGACCGCAACTTGTGTGCGCCTTTGCCATCGGCCTCCTCCCCCGCTGCTGCTCGGCGTGGAACGGGCCGCGCACCCGATCGTGGTGATGAAGCTGGACGTGAACTGGTCGTCCGCGAACCGCAAGAGCAAGCAGCTCTTGCCCACGCCTGCAAATGCGGCGACAATTGCACCATCTCTGCGCGTCGGGACGGGGACTCGCCAACGCTGCAGCGCGCGACAGGCAATTGAGCGCACGCACCTGAGTCGCCGATGAGCAGCAGCTTGACCACCACTGCGAGCAGGCAGAGGAGGCACGCGAGCGCACGCCTTCCTCCTGGCCCTGCCCACCTCCCCGCCAGTCCACACGCGCACAGACCGTGCTGCGACAGCTGCTGCATCGAGCGCTCACCATCGTGGTCGTTCTTTGGCGGCATGATTGCGGGCCGGCTGGGAGAGGAAGGCACCCGGCTCCCAACGTGGACCTGCTGCTCCTCTACTCGTGTGGCTCGTTGCAGCAGAAGTCAATGGGGAGAGAGCTAAGAGCGTTGAGAATGTCCTAGCCAGCGCTACACCGTGTGCCCACACGCGGGGACACCATGCCGCACCCTGCCGCATGCCGAACACTACCGCCGTGACTGCTTGCGGGCGCGCTTGTTGGCGTGCTTGAGCGCCTCCAGCTCCTGCTGCCCCTCCACCGCCTTCTCGCGCCTGGCGTCCTTCTCATACGTCACCTGCGGCACGCGATGCGGATGTACAGGTACCGCGCAAGTCGTCATGCGTCACCTGATTGCCACCTGATTGCCATCAACAGATGACAGCGTGCACCCACACCCACACCCACAAGCAAGGTGCTGCTACGCAAAGCAACGACGCTCACCATGCGCTTGGGGCCGCGGACGGGCGCGGGCCGGCGTGGCTCAATGAGGCCGCGCTTCTGCAAGCTCTTGAAGCGCTCCGCCGCCAGCATGGGAAAGGCTTTGAGCCGCCGCAGGCCCATGCCCACCTCGTCACTCGTCAAGACCTGCAGCACGTGGCGTTCGGGCAGGACACAGGTGCAGTGTCACCAGGTGTTCCGCTCCAGCAATCCCCAGCAGTCCCACAGCTGCTGAGCCCACACCCATCCCACACCTGCACGCTGAGGTCCTCAAACTTGTGCTTGCCCAGGCGCGCGGGTTGGAATGCTGCCTTCTCCTCCTCCACCACCTGCGCAAGGGCAACGCAGCAACAGCACTGCTCTGCCACAGACCCTCCGAGGCTCTCAACACATGGCTGCATGGCCTTTCCACGCACCTAGGGCGTCGCATGCACCATCGGTCCCCCATCCCACCAAGCGCGTGCCCGTGGCGCCCGCCTCATACCTCACCCGCCTCACCCCCATCCCTCCACCACCACACGCACCTTGCGCCTCTGCCTCCTGGCCTCGTTGTACCGCTCCTCCTCCATCACCTCCTGCTGGATGTCCGTCAGTTGCTCCAGCTCGCGCCGCTGACGCTTGAGCTCCTTGCGCTCCTCGGCCGCACGCACCTCGGCCGCCACCCGCGCCTCCCTGATCAAGCAACACAATCGTGCATGCGTGTGGTGCACGCACGGTAAACACAGCCCGAGGCTGCTCATAAAACAGCTGAGCTCAACACCGTCGGGAGCGGGCGAGCGAGCCGGTGCACGCAATAAGTCACGCAAGGTGATGCCGCAGGCAGGAGGACGGTGATGTGCACGCGTGGTGCCGCCCGCACCTGTTGCGGTCTTTCCTCGTCTTCTTCAAGTCCTTCTTGCTGCCCGACTGCTTGCCGGCCCCAGCGCTGGCGCCTGCGCCACCGCCCGACGGCTGCCCGTCCTGCATCCCCTCCGCCTCCGCCACGTCTGCCCCAGGCGCGCCAGCCTCCTCCTCCTCCAGGTCAATCTCATTCTCGTCCTCGTCAACGTCTGCCTCATCCACCTGCTCACACGCACACGCAGGAGCAACACCACCGCCACCCCGGTGGCACCACGTCGCTTGCACGCACTGAGAGTGCCCAGCCATCCCATAAAAGCGCCCGGTGAATGGTCCACCGCCGTGCCTGCTAGCGACCCATGTCCTCCTGCCCTGCCCACACCCATACTGACCCGCAGGAGCCTGTTTAGCTCTGACGCGTCCTGATCAGGCGCGTCGCCCTCTCCAGGCAGGCTGTCCACCAGCACCTTGCGCTGCACGGGCGCCGGACCCATCTCCTTGCGGATCAGCTTCTTGTTCTCAGTGGCCACGAGCACGGCGAGTGCGTCCTGGTGCGCCTCGTGCTCCTGAAGGGCGCACACACACACACATGCACATGCTCTGTGACCTGTGGGTCTAGACTGCCAGAAATCGGCTGCACCAGAGGTCAAGCTCAGCACACCCGCTCACAACCTGCTGCACCTGCTGCTAAGACACAAGGAAGGTTCGCAAGGTCAGTGTTGCTGCACCCGGCACATCCCCGCCCTCGTGCTGGCATATCGTAGCTGTGTGGGGACAGGACTCACTGGGTTGTATGAGCACCCAGGCATGTCCACCTCGACCGCCTTGATGCGCGGCGCTGGCAGGGGTCCTTTGCGGTTGCGCTTGCTGGCGCGGCTGGTGGGACCCACTGGCTTGAGCACGGGTGGCGGCGTGGTGCCCCTGCCGCCCCTATCACCGCCCTGCTCGCTGTCTTGGTCAGTCTCCCACACGTCATCCACTGCAAGGACCAAGCACAGCCCCAGGGCACGCAGCCACCGTGAGCGTGTGAGCGAGCGTAGCTGCTGGGTGCTTGCTGGGCGTGCGGCCGCCGTGACGTGGCACCCTAGAAGGAGGTGCGGCGTGCAGGACACCAGGTGTCCGCACCTGCAGTGCCGTGGGCGGCAAGTTCCTGCGCAGCCGCCACCATCCTTCCTTGTTGCTGCTGCTGTGCTTGCTGTTGCTGTGCTTGCCGGTGGTGCGGGAGACGCAGGCCCTGGTCCTTGCGCTTGGGGTTGGCATGCTTGGTGATTGGCTTGACGGACTGCGGCGCCGAAAGGATGAGCTGCGCCCGGGTGGGCCGGGCCTCCCGCTTCTTCTTCTGCACCTGCTTCTGCGCTGGAGCCGCTGGTGCTGGTGCTGCTGCTGCTGCTGGGCCCTGCACGTTCGCAGAGCACAGGCAGGAGCGCTCGGTGTGCCGTGCGGTGCGCCTGCCTTGCTGCACACGGCACCTGCACAGGTCACCAGTTGTGCACTGCGCATGCTGCTGACCTTGTCCTCGAAGAAGAGCTCGTGGTCCTGCAGCTTTGCCACGTCGGGGCGGCGCGCCTGGTGTGTCTGCTCCTCCACCGCCGCCACCACCTGCACAGGCACCCACAGTGCACGGCACGCCACCACCTGCGTGAGCACGACCGCTACGAGCATGCCAGCTGCAGAGGCGCTGCACGGTGCGCCCCTTGACGCCGGGCACCGCCGTCGGCTCCCCGGACCTCGGAGGTGTCGATGTTCTTCCTCCATGCCTTCTTGCCCTTGCGGGATGCGCCTGGGATGCCCATCGCGTAGCTGCTTGGTCTCTGGTAGGTCTCTCGCGCGCTCTGCAATTCGCACACAATGGGAGAGAGCTTTGGTCGTCGAACAAGGGTCACACGGCACGTTCGAAGCGTGCGCCACACCCAAGGATGGCGTCCCCCAGCCCATCCATGGTCAGGAATCAGCAGGATGGCCGCAGGTTGGAGGAGGGGCGTGCAGGTCCGGACACCATCAAGCCAGACGAACAGCAGAACCAGCAGGGGCCGGAGCAACCCACTCCAGTGTTCTACATCGCGACTCGCATCTGCATCGGACTGGCCTTCTACATGTCGTGGCTGCCCTACGTGCTCCTCATCGTCCTGCGCGAGAGCCGCACGTACGAGGCGCTCGCGTTCGGCCTGGCGCTGCACTGCTTCGCCTTGGTGTTCAACCTGGCGCTCCGGCTCACGCAGCAGAAGCGGGTGGGCGCAGATGGCGCTGATGGCCGCGCCGAATGCACGACAGTCAAACCTTGACCACGGCTAATAAGAAAAGAGCATCGCGATGGCAGTGCGAGCAGCACACCATGACGCTGTGGTGCTGCCGTTGGGGATGGGAGGGGTCAAGCGCGTCCGCGTGCGTGCCGGTCCGCGCAGGAGTGGCCGTACATCCTGGACGGTCTCTTTGCCGTCTTCTTCATCATATTCTTCGCCATCTACCAGAACAAGGAGGACTACCAGGACGACCTGGCGAAATGGCAGCTCGTGGTTGTGCACGTCTGGCTCTGCTTTGGCATGCTGGTGCGTTGCGCGTTGGTGTCCATTGCGCAGCCGTGTGGCTTGCTAGTACTGATTGGCAGCAGGCCAGGCTGCAGCAAGGGAATAACCGTGCACCCTTCCCTGCGCGCTTGCGTGCGCAGGTCAGCATTGCGGTGCGGCAGCCCTTCACGCTGCAGTACGCGAGGGAGGTGGCGCCAGAGGTCAGTGTCAGGTTCTTGTGCAGTGTGCAGACGGACTGGCTGGAGCAGCAGGGGGGGGCGCGGCCACTCGTTTGTGTCACGCCGTTCCCCTGCTCCATGGTGTGGCATACCTGCAGGACGCCTGGAACGCAGAGAGCTTCAAGAGCGTGTGCGACCACATCGCTGGCGTGTGGGCAGGCGTCATGGGCATCAACGGGCTGCTATGCATCGTGAGTGCAGGACGGGCCTGTTCAGCATGTGACTCGTGAAAAGCGGGCGTGCCAGCTGTGCCCCCATTGCGTGTGCACCGTCACGCACACACAGGCGCCTGTCAAGACGGGCCAGGAGCACTACAAGGACCCCCTCAACGTCATCTTCAACTACCTCTGGCCGCTGCTCATGCTGCTCCTCCTCATTGGTGGCACCCGCTTCTACCCTGTAAGCCTGGGGCTCGGCGGGAGGGCACCACCCCGTGCTTGTGCACTCTTGCACCATGCCAGCAATTGCTTACGAGTGCTGTGCTGCCCTGGCCGACGCGATGCTGCGTGCAGGGCTTGATCCGGCGCATCTTCTACATCCCCCGCCGGGACAAGAACACCGTGCGGCCAGAGGGCGCAGTTGCAGGCACGGCTGTAGCAAGTGGGACCACCACCACCGGCGCGCAGGGGATGCCAGGCGTACCTGGCAACGGCAACAACAGCGGCACCAACAACACCAACACCAACAGCGGTGGCACGCTGAGCACGCCGCCAGGGCCACCGAGCGGCATACGTCCTGGGGCCACACCAAACCCATCGCTGCCGGTGCAGCCACCACCGTCCTCGCGCCAGCCGTCGCAGCAGTACTCATCCGCACAGCAGCAGCGCTCAGGGCCTGCCACCCCGCCGGCCCGCTCACCCATTGGGAGCCAGGCAGGGATCGCCGGCAGGTGAAAGCACATGTACATTTGAAGGGTTCATATTGCCAAGGGATACGCGCAAGGGAGGCGATGGTTGCTCGCCGCAGTGTCTTTGATTCAATGATTGGATATTGGATGCCGTGCATCTCGCATGCCCGCCTGCGTACCCGTACGATGCTTGTCAACCTACTGCTGAGGCAGCTGCCCCGCTGCCCGCTGCACCTCCTGTGCCTTCGCCTGCAAGCTTGCCACGATGGTCGTCCCCAGCGCCGCCACGCCCGATTGCACCTTGCCCACCAGCGCCGGCAGCGAGAACCTGCGCGTGCATGCATGCGCCCCTTGTGCTTGTCCATCATGCTGACGGTGGCGAGCGCGGCTCGGGCGTGCATGTGACTGGCAGCACCAGCACGTTCCACACCTGGCAGACGATCCCGCCAAGGCAAACTGTGAGGGGCTGTCGACCCAGGCGTCATACGTCCAGCCGTAGTTCGGATGGAAGATCAGCTTGCGTTGGGACAGCAGCGGCGTCGGCCCAGCAGCGCTGGCGTGCCTCCCGCCCACGCAGTCCACCTGCACCTGCTGCTGCTGCTGCTTGGGTGCATGCGATGCAGGGGACGCGCCGGCGTGCCTCCGGCCGCTGACGCCGTCCACCAGCACCTGCTGCTGCTGAGGGAGAGGTGCATGCGACGATGTAGAAGCCATTGCGCACCACTGGCACTGCTTGCAGCCTTCTGGGTGCGGAGTTGACGCCTCAGACCTTGATTAGGGACTACAAAATTCTCCTCCACCACCTCCCCCACCACCCACCACTGGCCCTCCACCTTCCTAGAGCAGCATCAGCAGAGATGGCCGCCCTCCTCGCCCGCAATGCCTGCAAGCTGCCCTTCAGCGCGGCCGCTCGCACCGCCGCGCAGCCACGCGTGCGGATGGTCTGCAAGGCGCAGCAGCAAGGGCAGGCGCCCAAGCTGGCGGAGCTGGCCAAGCCCGTGGTCGCCACCGTCTTCGCCAACGTCGTGATGGCCATGCCTGCGGCTGCGGAGGCCGGCAAGCTCTTCGTGAGTTCGGGATGGGCCGCCCACGACCCGAACGAGGCCAGCAGCGATGCCAGCAGCGGCTCACGCGCCGTGGCACGCTCGATCGATCAACGCGTGCGCCTCGCTCTGCTGCGCGCAGGATTTCAACGCTACCCTGCCAGTGGTGAGTCCACGGCCTCGGCGCGCGCGTGCCCGGCGTGCATGCGCCCGCTCGGCACGCAGAAGGGAGCTCGCGGGTGATGGCAGCAGGTCCTGAGGGCGTCCGGAGCGAGTGGCTGCCGCGCGGGGCTGGTGCAGGCGCGAGTCGAGATAAGGACGGGAACAGGCGCCCCACGGAGTAGGCGATCGGCGAGCAGCTAGCGCCGGGCAGCAGCAAAGTGGCGGCTGGAGCAGGCGGATCGCTCAGAGGCCGCAGCGGGGGGCTCTTGTGGCAGGAACGTTGGCGCCGTGTCGCAATCCCAATGCCAGTGTCCAGAGAGCAGCGCGCATTGTCGATGCGTCGGTGCACCGCAGATGATGGGCCAGTTCCTGCTCCTCATGGTGTTCCTGGAGAAGTTCTGGTTCACGCCCGTGGGCAAGGTGCTCGACGAGCGCGACGCGCTCATCCGCAGCAAGCTCGGCTCCGTCAAGGACAACTCGACGGACGTCGACAAGCTGGCCGCTGAGGCCCAGGGCATCCTCAAGGTGCGCTGTGGCACGCATTGGCAAGCAGCACAGCACAGGGTCCTAAACAGGAGCACAGCACACCACCTCCACTGGTGCCTACACTGCGTGCAGGCTGCCCGCGCCGAGGTGACTGCCAACATCAACACCCAGAAGACCGGCAAGCAGTCGGAGCTGGACAAGCAGTACAACGACGCCAAGGCCAAGATTGCCCGCGAGGTGGAGGTGTCGATCGCGGCGCTGGAGACCGAGTCCAAGGCGCTGCTGGCCAAGCTGGACTCGCAGGTGGAGAAGATCTCGTCAGAGGTGCTCCGCCGCGTGCTCCCCGAGAGCGTGCGCATCTAAGCAGTGGCGTGGCAGCACTCTACCAGCGACACTGGCATATTGGCGGGGTGGCGGCGCACCAGGAGCGGCGTGGCGCAGCACATCATGGTGACGATGACGGTGATGATGGCGGCGATGTCCGGCAGTGGCCAGGTTGGAGATGCGGCATGGGCGCCCTCGGCACAGGCCAAATGATTGATGCAGTGGGATGCTGGCGCAGCACCTCCACCACCACCAAGCCTCATAGGCCCGGCTGCTGGCTCTCAGCAGCGGCCGCCATGTTCCTCCTCTGCGCTGCCAGGGGTGTGCGCCGCCGACAACTGTTTCCTTTTCCACCAGAGAGAGAGAGCCACCGTATGCCTTGTCGCTCTGACTCCTGGTTCTCCTCCCTACAGCCGCACTGGGTCTGAAGCCGTGACCCACAGCTTGTGGACAGGGCTGGCCCTTGGCCTGACAACGCCGCGGGCCAAGGTGGGGCCACTTTGCTCCTCCTGCGGGGGCTGGCACGGCGGTCCCAGGCAGGCGAGGGGTCAGGGCGGAGGAGCGTGCTGGGGCAACGCCTTTTTGAAATCGTCGTGTGAGGCGCGTGTGTGGCGCCGTGTGCTGTTGTCGCAGCTGCTGCTGCCAGCTCGTGTTGCTGCTGCTGTTGTGGCGGCAGGTGGCCGTTTGCCTGTGCCAAGAACACTTTGGTTTGCCTTTCTGGTGCAAGGCAACAAACGCCCCTTGCACGTCGGTGAGAGCACGAGCACGACGAGCAGAGCGCCAGCCGGGCGGGCAAAAGGAAGGCGTCAACTGGTGGCATTCCCAGCCAAGGCGCCAACAGCTCATGACCTGGGCGGTCGATGGGACTGGATGTAGTCGACTAGGAAATCGAAGGGATCATCCGGCCTGCGAGCACAGAGAAAAGCGAGCAGTTAAGACACCCTTCACCTGCTGCTCTTGAGCCGGCTGTTTGCTGCACCACACCACCACACCCTATCTTCACTCAACCTCCTCACCTCTGGAGGCACAGTTCGCGCATGGCCAGCCGCAGCACCGGCACGACTGTGCTGTCTAGGTACCGGCGCACGGTCAGGTGGTCCTTGTGGCTGGCCGCCACAGGTGCTGCTGCAGGGGCGGCAGCGGGTGGGGCGTGCGCTGCGGCAGGGGCTGGTGGAGGCGCGGGCACGGGTGGAGGGGCAGCGGGCGCTGCTGCCGTGGCGCTGTGCAGGGCGCTCAACGGGTCGGCCACTGCAGGCTCATGGCTGGCGGCTTCCGTTGAAGGTGCGGGCGGGACTGCCGCTGCTACAGCTGCAGGCTCCTCCTCTTCCGCTGGTGCCTGCTCCTGAGACTTGCTTGCCTCCTCCTGCTCCTCTGCAGGAGGTTCGCCCGCGTGCTGCTCGCCCTCCTCCTCCTGATGCTGGGGCACGTGCGCCTCAGGAGCTGCTTCCTGCGCCTGCGCAGGCGCCTCCTCCTCCTCCTCCTCCACTTGTGCTTGCTCACTGGCTAGTTCCCCGAGCGCATCGTCTTCCGGTGCAGCACCGGGTGCTGGGTCGTCCTTGGGCACCTCGGGCGCAGGCTGCGGCATGTCTTCAGCAGCAGCCTCCTCTCCTGCAGCCTCCTCTCCTGGTGCTGCGAGTGAGCAACAAAAGGAGCGGCGCTGCATACGCTCCGGCACACGATCGATGTGCGCAGATGCGCTGCACCCAAAGGGAGCCACCCACACCTGCAGGAGCTTGCCCGGCCCCCTCCTCTTGTGGCACGGGCGCTGGTTCTGTGTCTGCGCACAGCACGCAGCACTGCTTGCACGGTGTGAGCGAGGCCACATGCCGCGGGGAGAACCATCGCTGCGCCACACAGCTGCCCCGGCTACGCACCAAGGTCGATCAGGCTCGCCATGGTGCGTCGCTCTGCTCTAGCAGCGATCACTTTCGCGCCTTCCCTTCCTGCAAATTGCAGACCCTTGCCGCCCGGAAATCGCAGCAGAGAAGCAGGTGCGCCACACAGCAGCGAGGATGATGATTCAGCAGCAGCATCGTGCCATGCTCCCAGCGGCCGGGCCGTCCTCCGCGTCCACCAGGCAGGCGAGAGTCTGGACCAGCGCCGGAGCATCGTCTGCAGCGGCCAGGCCGCACGCGCCAGCACTCAGGCTCGTGGCCGGAGACGCTCCGTCGCTGCGGTCGATCTGGACCTCCTGGACTCCAGCCGCCTCATGCCACGCGTCATCTTCTTCACCCTCCACCACAAGCACGGCCGAGCAGCAGCAGGACTCCAGCAGCACCAGCACCAGCACCAGCAGCACAGGCTTTGGCGTCGTGGCATTGGGCATGCTGATGGCGCTGGCGGCTGAGCAGCCCGCGCTGGCCACGGACGCGGCGGCAGTGGCCAGCGGCAACCCGTTCAACGAGCTCACAGCAAACAGCCTCTACGTGACCTTGGCGCTCTTCCTCATGTCCGTGCCAGGTACGCCTCCAATGGCAGAGCTGCGCCAGCTGCAGCAACACGGCTTTCACTCTCCGTCGGTGCGGAGCGCAGCAGAGCCAGCAAGTGCGCCAAGTGGGTGGATGGTGGGTGCAGGCATCTGGAGCCAGATCAAGCGCGCGCCAGCATCCAACAAGAAGCGGAAGACGTACGAGGTGGACGGGCCCAAGCGCGCCGGCGCAATGTCGCTCAAGGACCGCGCCAAGCAAATCGTCACCTACTTCAAGAAGTGAGCGTCTTGTGTGCCAAACTGGCAGCAGAGCGGTTGCCGTTGTCCGCGCGCAGCACACACCATCACAATCGCTTTGCTGCCTCCGCACGCACTCTGGCACTCAACTGGCATCTCGTGGCGTGCTGTTTGCGCCGTGCAGGTACAACTACGAGGTCAAGGAGATGGGCGAGGTCATTACCTTTGCCGGGCTGTACGCGGCGGATAGAGGCCAGGCCGCCGCCGTGACCTTCTACACCTTTGTCGGTGAGCGCAAGCACGTGCCTGGCGGGGCGAGGCCTGCATGCGTTGAGCACCACAGCGCTGGCAGCGTAGCGGCTGGCCTCTCATGGCGTTGCTGCACGCAGGCATGGCGTCCGTGGCGCTGGTCATGAGCCTGCTGGTGCCCCAGGTGGGCAACTGGTGGTACCTGCTGACGCTGGCGGCACCGGCGGCCTGGCTCTACTACTTCCAGCGGGGAGAGCGCGTGGAGGAGGTGAGCGGCCTGGGCATGACGAGGAGCAGAGTTGCGCCACTAGTAGGATGCAGGACGCGGGGATCGCCCGTGTGGACTGTGGCGACAGACGTGCATGCGTGCTGGGGCTGTGGTGTGTGCGCAGATGCGGGTCAAGATGGTGACTGCGGACGACGAGCAGACGACTGACATTGTGATCGAGGGCGACATTGAGGAGATTGAGCGGTTCCGCAAGGTGAGGCAGGGAGAGCTCGGGTTATGGCGGGGCGCTGAGGGCCTTGCTGGTGCCCGAAGCACCATTAGGCACTGGCAGCAGGCGCCCAGCGTTGGCTGTGAGCACATGCAGACTCGCCCGTGTGCCTCCCGTTGACGCGCAGGAGCTGGACCTGGTGGAGAAGGGCATGCTGCGCGTCAAGGGACTGCTCGAGGTGTGAGCATGCCTTCTGTGCTGCATCGGACACAGCGTGGCTTTTTACTGAAGTGGCTGCTCGTGGCTTTTGGTGTCGCACGGTGCAATCGTCGAATGCTTGCATGTGGCTGGCCGTCAGGGTGAGGGTCATGCTCAGCAAAGTCAGCCAAAGTTTGTCCGAAAGCAATCGATGACGCCCAACAACAAAATCGCAACGGCCATGTGCTCGCCAAGGCAGCACAGCACCGTGAGGCTGGCTGCTGGTCACCATGTGACCCAGCCGTCCGTCCCTTGGTCAAGCTGCCAGCCGCGCGCCCACCACCACCTCCACCGCTCCCCTCACAAGCTCGCTCTGTCTGATGCGCTGGGAAGCAAGGGCTCACCGGCACCTGCAACCATGCAGCGCGACATGTCGCACGCATCATAGAGTTGACCCAGGGGGCCACCAGCGTGACGTGGCTGCTGCTCCATCAGGGCAGGCGAGGCACAGGCTGCCGTACGTGGACGCGCGCTGGCTCGTCCATCGCAGCCCCTCTCTCCCGCAGGCCTGGTGAGCGGCTCACCTGTCCAGGTCGGCGCGGTTGGCTGGGAAGATCTCGATGTAGCGCGTGCCCATCATCTGCTTGTTCTTGGCCATGGCCAGCGTGGCCTCCTGGGGCGAGGGGAACTCCACAAAGGCGATGCCGCTGGGGCGCCCGTGGTCCACCACCACCAGCACGCTGCACGCACGCACATGGTACACCGTTGCCAGGGTAAGAGTGCGAAAGAGCGGCATCCCATGTGGCAGCGCCAAGCGACGACACCTGGCCACCACACGAGCTAGCAGCACGCCAGCCCAACCCAACTCACTTGTCCTTGACCACCGGCGAGATGCCCAGCGACGTGTCGTTGTTGAACCAGCCGCAAATGTCGTCGTCCGTGACCTGGAACGGCAGGCCCCGCAGCTTGAGGATGGTGGTGCCGGCACTGCCCTCACCGCCGCCCGCAGCGGCGCTGGGGCCCGCGCTCCTGGAGGCACCTCCGTAGCCGCCGCCGCCACCACCGCCGTCATAGCCCTCCGTGCCGGGGGGGCCGGCAAAGCGTGAGTCGTCGCGGCCACCGTATGGCCTGCCGCCCGCCTCACGGCCGCCCAGCCCTGTCCCGCCGTTCTCCACCTCTGACACGACCGCTCGGTAGTAGTCCTGCGCAGCGAGGGAGGGTGAGGCACGCCACGCAGCACGCCACGTGCAAGCGTGAGCACCCATGGTCCGCCAGATCCGGCGTACGCGGGTCGGCACACGACCTCCTCCTCCTCCTCCTCCTCCCTGGCGGCACACAGTACTCACGATCTTCTTGGCGCGGTAGATCTCAATGTAGCGTCGGCCCATGTAGGACCTGTTCTTCTGCAGCGCCATGTCGATGTGCATGGCGTTGCCCAGCACCACGAAGGCCTCCCCCGTCAACCGCCCGTCCCGCTTCACCAGCACCACATCGACCGGCTCCAACCCCTGCCAGCAGCACCACCACCACCGAAACCACCACCCAAGGAGCGGGACGTTGCAGGCGCGATCCCACGAAGTTTGGTGCCTGCCCGAGGGAGGGAGAGAGCGCGCCACTCGCTCGATGAGCGAGCGAGCGCGGCCAAAGAGCAGAGGATGATGGAGGGAGCAGATTCGGCTCGTCGCACATCAATGAGCAGGAGCTGGGCGTCGTTCTGCGCTGGTTCAAGCCTGAGATCTGCTTCCCCTCTGCCCCCTGCGCTGCGCTGCATGTGCTTGCTGACTGCGCTGCATCATATGGAGCCCACCCTCACCAGAAACATCCTGATGTCCTCTTCAGACACGTCGAAGGGCAGCCCCCTGAGCTTCACGCAGGGAAAGCCAGCCCCCGCGCCCGCCCCCATCATGCCCGGCCCGCCCATGCCGTAATCAGGTCCGCCCATGTATCCTCCTCCAGGCGGCCCATCCATCATCCCGGGCGGACCCATGCCATAGGGGCCAGGCGCGCCTCCTCCTCCGTAGCCCCCAGGACCCCCGGGCGGACCTCCGTAGCCTCCAGGCGGGCCCTCCATCCTTGGGCGCTTCATGCCGCCTTCGTAGTTCATGCACGAGGTGGCCCGCGCGCGCGTGTGGCCCTCGTCAGAGCAGCGCTGGCGGCGAGTCGAGCAGCCGGCGATCTGCCTCAGCTGCGGGGCTGCAAGGTGTGGATACGTGATAAGCTCGCTCGCTGCTGGCACCTCCGTCCTGCTGTGGTGCTCCCTTTCTTCCGACCTAACAGGGCTTGTGCACGATTCTCGCTCCTCGATCCTCGGCCCTGCGCCACACGCCTCAGCAACCCACACGCGACATCCTCCAGCACACACGCTTTCCCTGCACCAGCACCAGCACCAGCCCACGGTCGACTTGAGGACTCCGAATCGCCGACCCCGAAGACCAGCCGCACCCCAGCCTCACAGAGGCTCGCGCCGGAGAGGAGAGCAGGCGTGCAGCTGCAGAGGAGGCAGGGCATCGCAGGCGCTGCTCCACGCTTTCGCAGCCAGGGTTCGGGATCTTCGTCAGTGTGGACTGGTCCGCGCGCAGCGAGAGCAGCAGCACCCGCGCGAGGGGTGCATGCTGCGACCGTGAGATGGACCAGTTACCGTCGTATCCCTGCGCCAAGCTCAAGCTCGACCAGTTCTTCCTGCAATGGCTCAGCGAGCACCAAGACGTGGTGCGTGCACGAGAGAGCGCTCCACGGCCCCAGGCAGCGTGGGGGCTGGGGGAGTGGGCAGGGCGCAGCAGCTGGCCATGTGTGCGGGATCGTTGCGCCAGGCCTGGCGCGGTCCGCAATGCAACGCGCAGTGACGTCACCGCACGTGCCAGCACCATCAGTGAGTCAGAGCACATGCTGCTCACCCACTCAGCTGTGCTGCGCTCTGCACCTGTGCGCACGCTGCCGCAGATAAACTCATTGCTAGAGGACGCAGTCACCGGACGGCCGTTGAGAGGGCCGGCGCCAGCCGCCGCCACAGGCCCCTCTCCGCTCTCGCCCTCAACGGCGCACGCCATCTTCGCAGCCACAGTGAGTGAGGCAACGCCTTGCTGGGTCGCTTTACCTGCACCTGCCGCAAGCACGACGTCATCAGCCGCACGCGTGTGGTGTCATGCGCGTCCACTCCTCCGTGCATTGCCGTGCAGCCGCCGCTGTCGCCCTCCAAGCCGCGCTCTCCACGGTCGCCGCTCTCACCGCACCGCAAGTCCTTCAACGCCTCCTCCTTGAAACGGGTGCGTGCGCCGTCTGCGCTCTTCGCACTTGTCTTGCATGCGCTCACCGTCCTGCCGTGCTGCAATGTCAGCGTGTGCGCTCCGCCGTGCGCCTTGCCCATGCACGCAGCCGCCTCTGTCCCAGCTCCCACAGTTCTACTTTCCCACGGGGCAGCAGGTGTCTGACAGCTCCCGCAAGGAGTTCCAGCAGCGCATCGACAAGCACTACGAGGCGTCGCCCAGCGGCATGGGGATAGAGCAGTTTGCGGCCATGGCACAGGAGGTGCGCTTTCTTCTGCGGTGCTGGGGTGCAGCAGCACAGGCTGGCCAGCAGCAGTGGGAGCGGTGTTCTGCTGCCGCCACCGCAGCGAGCGGCGTTGGAATGGTGATGTGGACCAGTGGCATGGTAGCTAAGGAGGGTCCCGTGATGCTGTGTGTGGTGTTTGTGTCTGCGCAGCTTTGCGACCTGCCGCGCATGGTGGGCCGCACGCTGTTCCGCAAGCTGGCCGGCGCCGAGGGCACGGCGCTGCCCAAGGACGAGTTCCTGCGGTGGTGGGCGGCGCACAGCATGCTCAGCGCGCCCACCATCAAGCGTGTGTTCGAGGTGCTGCGGCAGGAGGGGCGAGACGTGAGTGGGTGTGGTTTGCGGGGCTGCAGCGTGTGTGCAGGTGCAGGCGGAGGAGAATGGATTCAGCAGGCATGCGTGGGAGGGGGCCACCTCTAGCAGCACGGATGTGGTTGCAAGCGCCGGCGCTTGCGTGTGCCTCACTGCGTGCACGTGGTCATGCGTCATGCATGTACATGCAGTACCTGACGTACGACGACTTCTCCCCGCTCATGGAGGCGGTGCTGCGCTACCACCCTGGCCTGGAGTTCCTGACGGACACGGCAGAGTTCCAGCGCAAGTATGCAGAGACGGTCGTCTTCCGCATCTTCTTCACGCTCAACAGGTGCGTCCTGAGACGCGGGGGCTGCCTGCCGGCCCGTACCGGTCACTGACTGGCAGGCGTAGAGACAGCGCAGCATGATGACAGTGGGAGAGGTTCACAGTTTGGTGGCGCTGTGTGGGTGTGGTGCGGTGGTGGTTGGCGAGTGCAGGTCGGGCACAGGCAAGCTGACGCTGCGCGAGCTGCGGCGCAGCGACCTGCTCGAGGCCTTGGACATGCTGGACCAGGAGGATGACATCAACAAGGTGTGGTGCTGGGGGATGGGGCTAGGGCTGCTACTAAGTGGGGAGCAGTGATGTTGGCAGGCGAGCATCAACAAGGTGGGCTGGGGAACGGGGCTAGGGCTGCTACTAGGTGGGGAGCAGTGATGTTGGCAGGCAAGCATCAACAAGGTGTGGTGCTGGTGGATGGGGCTAGGGCTACTAGGTGGGGAGCGGCGAGTTATCCTGGCAGGCGAGCGTGCTGCAGCACGCGTGCGATGCTGGGAGGATTAGGGCAGGGCGAGCAGGCTACACACAGGGTGCTCACAACAATCCCGGTCAGTCATGGCAGCATGGAGAAGCGTGCTCATGCTGCTGTGGTGGTGGTGCATGCAGGTGCTCAAGTACTTCAGCTACGAGCACTTTTACGTCATCTACTGCAAGTTCTGGGAGCTCGACACTGACCACGACTTTCTGCTGGACGCCTCGGACTTGGCCAAGTACTCACAGTGCGCGCTCAGCTTCCAGATCATCGAGCGCATCTTCACACAGGTGAGCAGCAGGTAGTAGCTGGTGGTGGTGGGTGGTGGGTGGTGGGTGGTGGGTGGGCTGACGAGCTGGCGCGGACAGGCACACCGTCGCAACGCTATGATAGGGTGGGTAGAGGCCGGGTAGAGGCAGCATCCCTAGTAACTTGCTGCCTCGCCCTCCCTCTCTCACAATGGTGTGCGGTGGCGTGGCACGTGTTGTGCTGCAGGTGCCGCGCAAGCTGTCGGGTCCCCAGCCGGAGAAGATGACGTACGAGGACTTTGTGTGGTTCATCCTGAGTGAGGAGGACAAGACCTCGGACACGGCGCTTGACTACTGGTTCAAGTGAGCGAGGCGACGGCACCTGCTGAACGCCATGCACTGATCGACATTGGGCAGACGTGCGATGTGATGTCCCTGTGGCGCTGTGGCACTAGCAGTGGCCCTGCCGTGCCATGAGGGTGGTTGGGTGATGTGGCGTGACGTGGGCCTCGTGCTGTGCGCGCTGCAGCATCGATCAACGTGGTGCATGGTGTCCTGGCGCCGGCGTGTCATCATCATCATTGCATGGCGTTCACGACAGGTGTCATGATGCGCCCGTGTGTGTCGAGCTTGACATCTGGTGGAGCCGTTTTATGGCTGGTGTGTGCGCGTGCAGGTGCGTGGACCTGGACTGCGACGGCGTGATCCGCCCTCGTGAGATGTGGTACTTTTACGAGGAGCAGCTCAAGCGCTTGGAGGGCCTCAGCCAAGAGCCCGTGCTCTTCCCCGACGTGCTGTGCCAGCTGCACGACATGCTGCACCCCGAGGTGGAGGGCGAGTACACCATCAGGTGCGCGGTGCGAGGGCGGGCTGTGTGTGCCTTCCCGCACGCCGTGAGCATCCGTGCAGGTTGAGAGCACCTGCACTGCACCCACACTGCACCACCACCATCTCGCGCTGCTGAGCCTCCGCGTTGTTGAGCCACTTAGCACTTAGCACCGCGCGCAAATATCTCATGCCCGCCACGTGCGCATGCGACGCACTCGGATGTGTGCAGGGACTTGCGCCGCACGCGGCCCCAGAGCAGCTTCTTCTTCAACGCGCTCTTCAACCTGCACAAGCTGCTCAACTTTGAGAACCGCGACCCCTTCGCCAGCCGCGCCGAGGCGGGAGAGTTCAGCGGCATGAGCGACTGGGACAAGTTTGCGCGCATCGAGTACGTCAGGTGCGCACGGGACGAGGGCTTGTGTGGAGTGCGTATGGGCGTGCAGTTGCCCATGCGCCCAGGTGCGGTGCTCGCTTCCCATTGCCCTCGTGACCTGGTGCTGCGCGGCGTGACCACTGCCGCTGCTCTCCTCTGCCTCTTCCCTGTGCGCCGCCTTGCTGCCTGGGTCGTCCTCACCACACCATCCACCACCGTTCACACCACTATTGTGTTGGTCCATGATGCCACACTCGTACCCGCAGGCTGGCGAGTGAGGAGGAGCCCGAGGAGGTGCACATGGAGGCGGAGGAGGCCAGCTGGCCAGAGCCTGACGCACCCATGCTAGACGCCATGGAACGGCGCGTCATGTAGCAGGGTTGCCACCCCTCGCCAGGGCTTGCGCGCATGGCGGCGTGGTACAGAGCGCCCGCCCCAGTCCTGGTGCACGTGTGTATGTGACGCCTGGTGATGAGCTGCTGGCGAGCGGCTGGGCGTCTCGTGTGTTCCTGCCTTCATCCATTTCGTGCTGGTGGTGGTGCTGGTGCTGGTGGTGGCGGCTTGGGTGGGTGCCGCTTATTGCGGGGGCTGGTTGCGGCGGACATGCGCACGCCTGCCTATGCACTTGGCGCTGCCACCAAGTGTGCTCCAGTGGACGGAACTCTGCTGCCCTCACACCTGGGACTCTGTGGAGGTACAGGTGGGACACAACGCGCACCCCCAAAACACCGCGTCTCTGTTTCCTATGGGAGTGCGGCCCTGAGCCTCGCTTGCAGTGATGTGTCTTGGTTTTGCTCTCGACACGGACTGTGCAGCACCGAGCGCATGACACGCATGACGCGAGAGAAGAGCGGTGGGCAGGCAGCGAACGAAAACACGTTCGCCGCCCCCGCCGCCAGTAGGAGGCGTGACATACTGACTTGACTACTGGACGAGGGGAGTGTAGGTAGCACACGAGAGCTTGTGTTTAGCGGCAGTGCTGTCTTGCGGGCTGTGTGGGCGGACCGTTGCGCTCCTGGTGGGCTGCTGAACGGCCTGCCCTTGCCTGTGTGGGCTTCGGCCAGTTTCCATGTTACCGTGCCCCAGGGTTGTGTGAGGTCAGCGATTGTGGCTGACACGCACGGTGGGCGTTGTCTGAGGCTTGCGGGCATGCGGCTTGGGCTGTCTGCAGCCTAAGACCTGCGCAGTGGGGCTCCTCGCACACGATGCTCTTGGCTCACCTTCACAGTGCATGTTGCCCTTGGGCCTGACACTGTGGCACGATGTATCACTGCCCTTTGAAGCAGCGGTGTGCAGCCAGCTGCGTTTCACTGCTCTCGAGGCGTGGGTGGGCTGTGAGCTCATCTGTCGACGCCTCGCCTGTTTTGCCTGCTTGCTGTACAGAGTGCTCTTCCGCCCATTTGCTGTGGGGTGAGCGCTCGAGGCCTGTCCCCTCTGGTGCTTGGCGCTCTGTAAGCAAAACCTATGCCACGAGCTGGACGCTGGAGCTGGACACCTCCCCAGCTCATCTGCTAACGATTTGCAGCATACACAGAAAGCAGAGCGAAGGCCACTATGCATAGATAAGGCACACCCTACACAGCCCAGGCGAGCGCCGCTCAGGCCCCCTACCGCCCCGCCATTTGCTGCTGCCGCTTGGCCGAGTCCCCGCCACCCCCCGCATCCTGCCCCCCTGCCCCCCCGCCTCCCCCTCCAGCCCCCACCCCGTCTATCCCACTGCGCTTGAACATGGGATGCTGCGGCCCCGCCCCCTGCTGCGCCCCATCCGGCCCCCCGCCCAGCGCGGCATTGTCGCCCTTCCACCATGCGTCCACGCGCCGCACCGAAATCCTTCCGGCCTCAAACAGCTGCTGCTCCTCCACCGACAGCTTGCTGTTGAGCTTGAGCACCTCCTCGCCCGTCATGGTGTTGAGGCCCTTGGAGACGAGCTCGTGGTAGCGGGTGCGGAAGGTGCGGGAGAGGAAAGTGGCCAGCTCCACGTCGTGCAGCACCTCGTTTAACCGGTTGCCCACCTCGTAGAAGTAAGGTGCCTGGGTTTAGGAGTGAGGTTGGTGGCGCAAGGTGGCAAGGTGCGATTGTGCGGTGCGCGGGTGGAGGAGCGCTGAGCTCCAAGGGTGGGGCGGCCAAGCAGCAACGCTGCATTGAGGCGCTGCTGCTGTAGGCACCGCTGTGAGCACTGAGCAGCCTGCAACACGCACCACGTTCTTGAGGCTGACGCAGTCGGCGCCCGCGTTGAGCTTGCGCCGGTACCGCTCGCTGTAGACCGCTGGGAGCCTCACGTCGACCATGTTGCGCTGCGCCAGCGAGCGGACCATCCACAGAGGCACGCTGACCTGCGTGCCTGGCTGCAGGTCGCGCACGCCGGTGCTGGGGTCCATGCTGGGTCCCAGCGCAGTGCCGCCGGCGCGGAAGGTGACGGGCACCAGGGCGTCCTGGGCCAGCAGCTCCAGCGGGTCCGTGAGCGCCAGCATGATGCAGGAATCCTCCCCTGCGCAGGGCGACAGCTGGTTCGATTCGTGCGCTGAGGATTGCGCGTGGCTCGCAAGCGATGGGAATCTGCGGACTGTGTGTGGAGTGTAAGTGTGGATGCGAAATGAATGCGTGCAGCCTTCGAGCGTGTCCCTTGCAGCGCATGGGGAGTTTTGGACTTCGTGCGGAAAGCCGAGCTGATCGCGGGGGATTACTGCGGAATTGGCATGCAGTCCCAGCGTCAACGCCATCAGGGGCTGCAGGGCCCACCTCATCCACCTCAGAGCCATCTCCTGCGCAAGCTCTTGCGGCGGCGGCGGCGGCGGCGCCAGACGAGCCACACACACCCGCCGCATCCCAGCTCTCAGCAGCACAGCAGCAGGAATCAGGCACCGCGATGGCATCTACATCCGGACCTAGCAGCAACGGGCACAAGGCCAATGGCGCTGCGGCGCCCTCTGCAGCCGCACTCGACACGCCAGTGCCGCTCTACTGGACGCTCACCGCCTTGTGCAGCCTCATGGCTGTGTGGACGATCGTGGCGCCCGGCTCCTGGCGCAGCGCCGTCTACCCAGAGACGATGCTGCAGCTGGCGCGGGACATTGGGGTCATGCCGACGCCGACGCCATTAGACGTCCTCACCAAGGTGCGAGTGCGCGCGTGTGCAGGTGCAGGCGCAGCCATCAGGAATGCTGCCAATGGCTCAGGACCTTGCGCTGACGTTTCCCACTCGTCACCCGCCTCACAATGCGCAGTACGTCGGCCACCTGCCCGTGGTGCTCTCCCACCAGCTGCCGTGCGCCCTCTGGAGCGTCCTCATCCCCCTGCAGCTCACCCCATCCGTGCGCCGTGCCAGCCCCCGCGCCCACCGCGCCATGGGCTACGCCACCGTGGCCTGCTCCCTGCTGCTCTCCGTCGGCGTGGTGCTCATGCTGCAGCGTGGGCTCACTGGCGGCACAGGCATCATCGAGCAGGTGGTGGTCTCCCTAATGACAGCCTGGTTCCTGTACACGCTCGCCATCGCGGTGGATGCGGCGCGGCACAGGCAGTTTAGGAGGCACAGGGCGTGGATGGCGCGGCACGCTGCGGCGGGGATATTCGTGGGGCTGCAGCGGGTGCTGGTGGTGCTGGCGGGAGCGTTGCCGGGCGTGGACTGGGTGGCGGCGTCCGAGTATACGCGCGTGCACGCGTTCAACGCCGCGTCCATCGTGGCGTGGCTGTGCCTGGTGGGCGCCTGCGAGGCGGGCCTGTGGCGGGAGGGGCGGAGGCAGGGGGGGAAAGCGGCGGCGGTGGAGGCGCGCAGCAAGGCGCAGTAGCGGCGACGGTGTTGGACATGAGTTTTGGAGATGTCACAACACTGCGTTTTGTGCAGGACTTGTAAGTTATAGTGCTATAAGCACTGCTATTCGGCGCGCTGGTGGGCTGCTGTTGCTGGGGGCCGCATGGGGAATGACGCACACGTCGCGCCGGTGTCCATGTGTTTGCATTCATTCGTGGACTGCAAACTGCACAGCAAGGAACACAATGCCTCCTGCGCCGGCAATGGCGAACGCTGCTGCTGCTGCTGCTGCGCCGCGCGCGCCCAGCCTCGCGAGCCCAGCCCAGCCGGCGGCGGCCCCGACTGGCGCGGCGGCGGTGGTGCGGGAGCTCGCGCGCGTGTCGCCCATCTGCTTCGCCAACCCCGGCACCACGGAGATGTGGCTCGTCGCCGCGCTGGACGACGTCGGCACGCGCGTAATTCTGGGTCTGGCCGAGCAGGCACGCCGGCTCCAGGCCAAAGCACCGCACCCTGCGGCGCAGTGTGTGCGTGCTGTTGTGTGCTCTGCTGTCCGGTGGCCACCTGAGCCTGTGCCGGACGCGGCAGGGGCGAGTAGGACGGTGTGGTGGTGATGGGGGGACACGTGCGCCCAGCGCTCGGGTCTCACGCGCGTCTGTCCTCTGCTGCAGGTGTGCACTGGCGCCGCGGACGGCTACTCGCGCATGTCTCCAACTGGCGCCCCCGCCACGGCCCTGCTGCACCTGGGGCCCGGACTGGCCAACGGGCTGGCCAACCTGCACAACGCCCGTCGGGCGCGCAGCCCCGTGCTGGTGCTGGTGGGGGACATGGTGAGGCGCCTTGCCTTGCTAGTGTGAGCTGCACAGTGCTGGTGGGGGACATGGTGAGGCGCCTTGCCTTGCTAGTGTGAGCTGCACGGTGCTGGTGGGGGACATGGTGAGGCGCCTTGCCTTGCTAGTGTGGGCTGCACGGTGCTGGTGGGGGACATGGTGAGGCGCCTTGCTAGCCAGTATGTGTGTGTGCGCTTGCAAACGGGGCGGCCCAGCCGCGGCAACCAATGCAGTACGGATTAGCAGCAAGGAAAGCCTAGACACCAGCCCAGTCCAGAGCATGCAGTCACCAAGCCACCAAGGCACCAACGGCCGGCCACACACCGCAGTGTGGGCTGCACGGCCCCGCGTGCCGTTGGCAAGAAAAAAGTAGGGGGCCAGGGTGACGCAGTTGCCTGGCCTGTAGAGCTTACGGTTGCCGGCTGCCTGGCCTGGCGTCAGATGGAAGTTCAAGGCGGAGCGGGGCGCAAGGGAAGGCTCCCACCGCTCTGTGGCTGCTTGCTGCTTTTGCACCGCTGCCTCCGGCTGCCTGGCTGCGCAGGCCACGTGGCACAAGCCGCACGACCCCCTCCTGGCATCAGACATCACGGCCCTGGCGCGCACCGTCGCTCACCTCGTCGCCACCCCACGCGCCCCACCACCCTCCCTACCTCCACCACAAGCGATCCCTGCCACACCATCCCCAGCCCCCTCTGAGCCATCACCGTCACCGCTAGCACCAGCAGCAGCCCTTGCCTCTCCAGCCCTTGCCCCTCCCACCGCCACCACCGCCACCACCGCCACCGCCGCCACCACCGCCTCCACCGCCACCACCATCAGCGCCAACAGCTGGGTGAATGGGATAGCCGAGGTGTTCTCCCTGGGCCTGCGGCCCCCCTCCCTCCCCACGTCTGGCGACAGAGATGCGACCGCCGCGCCCACCGCACGCTGCACCCAGGCACCAGAGGGGTGGGAGCTGGCGCACGGTCCGCAGGACAGCCGGGTGGTGGTGCTGACACTGCCACACGACCTCAGCTGGCAGCCTGCACCCGCATCCTTGTCTACGTATACCTCCAAGGCAGCGGAGGGAGGTGCAGGCAGCGGCAGCGGCGGCAGCACGGAGCAGCTGAAGGTGGAGGTTGATGAGGAGGAGGTGGTGCCGGTGGCACAGGTGGCACGAGGGGGGTCGCCGGCGGCCATGGCAGCAGCGGAGGAGGAGGAGGTGCTGCCGGTGGCGGCGCAGGCGTTTCTGAAGCAGTGCGCCGCCGCCATCCGCGCCCTGCCGCGGGGCGCTGTGGCGCTGTACCTGGGAGGGAGGGCGCTGCTGGGGGACTCTGAGGGCGTCCAGCAGCCTCAGGGGGGTGGGGAGGGCGGTGGCGGCGGTATGAAGCAGCAGGAGGAGGTTGAGGGGAGGGCTGGGGCCACAGGAGGAGGTCTGGGGCAGGGGACCGCTGTTGGGGAGGCCAAGGGAGCGCTGTGGGAGGCGGGGCGTGTGGCGGCGGCGTGCGGCGCTGCGCTGTGGTGCGAGAACGCCTTTGCGCGGGTGGAGCGGGGGGTGGGCCTGCCGCACCTGCGCAGGCTGCCGTACTGGCCGCAGGAGGCCGCCAGGTGGGTGGTGACGTCCTGGCTTGAGTCTGGCGATAATGTTGTGTGTGTGTGCAGCTTGCAAACGGGGCGTCAGGTTGCATCAACCAAGATGTGTGTGTGTGGTGTGAGCTTAACATCTGGTACAGACATGTCTGGCAAGCAGACACCTGCGTGTGCTGGACTTCATAACAGCAGCCAACCCAGGCAAACACATATGTGTGTGCGTGTGCCACTTTGCATGTTAAAGCGGTGCGGCGCCGCGTCAGGGCACCAAGGAGACCAGCAGCGAGGGAGTCTAGCTAAGCACCGGCCACAGCCCAGGTTCTGCTTGTGCCGGCGGTGCTGACGTGTACTGCCCTGCCCTGACCGGTCCGGTGTGCTGCAGGGAGCTGTCAAGGTACCAGCTGCTGGTGGTGGTGGACGCACGCCTGCCCGTCGCCAACTTTGGCTACGAGTGAGTGGACAGCACAATCGCGTGGGGCAGCACCTCAAGCCGCCGCGTGTCAGCATGTGTGCACTCCATGATTCATATGCAGCCAAATGGGCAGGTGCCTAGCGCAGGAGCCAGCCAAGGCCGGTTGTGATACGACACACGAACGCACGCACTCTGCTGGTATCTGCTTGCCAGACATGGCTGTACCAGATGTACAGGTCACCACAATCATGTACCATACGTGTGCCCACATGCCCTCACGCAGCGGCGGGCCCAGCCAGCTCGTCCCCCAGCACCTGCTCGACAGCGACGCAGTGTGGGAGCTGGACGCCGCGTGCTTCCCCTCGCCCGGGGCCGTCAAGGCGGCGCTGCGCATGCTGGCCGAGGAGCTGAGCCCTGACGGGGGCTTGCGGCCGGGGGTCAACTGCAGGGGCGTGTTTGTGGTGGGGGTGGTGCGGCCCGAGCTGCCGGCTCCAGGTGGGTGTTGGTTTTGTCTCCTCCTCCTCCTCC
>QAXK01001164.1:0-15033 GCA_004335735.1 Chlorella sp. KRBP
CGCTGCTTCATCTTGCTGCGCGCCGCGCTCTGCCGGTTGGCAATGATGCGCCGCACCTTGCGCGGGTCCATGGTGGGGTCGACGGCGCGGGGGTCGGCGGCGGGCTGACGGCCGCCCCGCCCGCGCGTCGTCACCTTTGCGATGACCGCGGGCTGCAGCTGCGGGGGCACCTCAGCGAGCAGCTGCTGGACCACGCTGCTGCCCACTGGGCCGCGGAGCGTGCGGGCGACCGGGCTCAGGTCCACCTGGGGGCTCAAAAGGTGCAAGTCCGCGGGGCCTGCGGGTGGGTGGGGGCGGGGTAGAGGAAAAGGGCACCACAACACACAGGTGAGTCTCCTGGGTCACAGCTGGCCAGGGCCAATGATGCTTACTCGGCGATGGCAGCGACCGCCTGATTGGCCCCACAGAGCACCACCCACAAAGCGTCGCCAGCTCACCTCCAGTAGCGTGACTGTGGACCTGGGAGGTGCTGATTGCGGGGCTGGTCAGCGGGTGCCCTTCGTCGTTGCTGCTCATGCGCCTGGACCCTAGACCCACCGCCAGGCCACTGCCCTGCGGCCCCGACCCCAACGGCCCGACCAGTCCCAGCTGTCCCGTCAGGCCAGGTGCAGCCATACCAGCCGCCAGCGACGGGGCGGCAGCAGCCACGCTGTTGGTGGAGCCCAGCCCCTGCTGCTGCTGGGAGTGCTGTTGCTGCAGCTGCTGCTGGTGTTGCGGGCTCATGCCCAGCTGGGCGGCGCCGTGTGGGTGGTGCAGCCCGTGTCCCGAGCTCACCACTGGCTTATCCCACCCCGTGGGTGAGCCCATGGTGCGCGGGCGGCTGGCAAGGTCCAGCACGCCGGGAGCGCTGGCGGGTGGCGGCAGGGTGTCGAAGAAGTTGGTGGGGCCGCCGGCGCCGGCCTTGGCGGTGGCGGGATGCCGGGGGGAGAGTGAAGTGGCGGCGTGCGTGCCGATGGGCGAGGGCTGGGGCTCCAGCATGCTGAGCTCGGCAGGGGTGGCGAAGAGGGGTGGGACGGCCTGCAGGGAGAGCTGCCCTGTGGAGAACATTTGGAGCGCCAAGTGCTGGCGGGCGCGTGGCTGCAGGTGCTGGGGAATGTGGAGGGGCGGCAGGGGCTGCATGATGTGCTGGTGCTGGTGCTGGAGAGGGTGGTGCGGGGAGGGAAGGTCCGTGAGTGGCGGCGCGGGGGCCAGCAGGGAGGAGGATCCGAGGAGCGGCGCGTGCGACGCCGGCGGCGGCGCGGCCATCGTCGGCGGGTGCGATTGGCCGTGGCTGAACACGAACCGGGGCGACTGCTGCTGGAAGGGCGAGCTGCGCGCTGCCACGGGCGTCTCCGAGTTGCTAGAGCCGGCGGAGATCAACCCCGCGCCTGGTTGCGAGGGAGGGCGCATGACCATCGAAGCGAAGGGCGCGAGGTTCGCCATCGGCGCGTGCAGGTCGAGCGGGCCCGCATTGGTGCTGCTGGGTGCCGCGGGCTGTTGCTGCTGCTGCATCGTCGTGCTCGACGTGTTGCTCAGTCGAGGCTGCGGCGGGACGCCTGTGCCGCTCGGTGCGGTGCGCAGCATTGGGGTTGCTGCGGCGGCTTGTAGCCAATTGAGGAGCGCCTGCGTGTGAGGAGAAGCAATGCACAAGCTTGCGCCTTCAGTGCCTTCATTTCCCTGGTCATCCTTCCAAGGACCTCACTCCTGCCTGTGCACCCACTAGCGGCTAGCCTGCGGCCAGCTTGCGCTGGACCCTGGAACGCGTGTCAATGCGACAAGCGCTGCGCATTCGTCGCTGCAGGTGCTGCGCTGAATGGCGCTGCATTGAGAACTCCCATCCCGCGCCAGAGCAGCACGACAACTATGGTCTAGTCGTGTCGCTGCGAGACGGCTGCCGCGGGCAGCAAATGCCGCAAGTGCTTGTTGACATTCGCTGTTGTGGTCGAGTGCTGCCCCTTTCCGCGCTCCTCCTACCGCCCTGCCGAGCAACTGATCGCCCGCACTCCGCACCTGCTGGACGGGATCTGCGTGGGCCTGGCGCTCCGCTGCAGGCTGCAATCAGTAGCGAGAGTTCGTGTGTGTGTGCTCGTGTGTGTGTGCTTCTCCTCCTTCGCCAGCTTGTGCTTGGCGACACCTGACGGTTGCAGGATGACCTGGGTCGCGGCCTGTGAGAGTGGTTCCGGGCCGCCACCGCAACACCGCGGCAGGGAAGGCATCACGCGGCAAATGCAGATAGGGACACTCGCTGCTGCAACGCGCTGCTTGCAGCTGAATCGCCGCACCGCCGCGCTCAAGCGGCAGAGCCGGGACAGGCAACCCACCACGTGGGTCCGTCGCAGCTCCACAGACAGAACGCAAGAGGCCATGCATAGATGTACAAGGCGCGGTCAGAAGAGGCTCTTGCCAGCAGCGGATCCTCCCCTTCCCGACGGCGCCGCAAAGGCAGTGGAGGCTGCCGCGCCCAGCAGGGACGCGCTCGCAGCTGCAGCAGCTGCGCCCGCCGCGCTGCTGCTGGCCGCCCCTCCTCCGGTGCCGCCTCCGGGCGCCAGGTAGGGGGAGGCGGCGGCGGTGGCCACGTCCCACCGGTGCTCGGGCCTGAGCGCCAGGCAGCGGCGGATGAAGGCCTTGGCCTCGGCGCTCACGGTGGGCTTGTTGGGGAACTCAACCTGATGGAGCAATCAAGGAGCATCATGGCAAGGAGCACGTCAGCAGTGGCACTAGCGTCGCAGCAGCAGCAGCCACGCTTGGGAAGTCACTGCAGCTGGAGGCTTTCTGCCTGCCGGAAAGCATGATGCACCAGTCCTCTGTACGCCCCCTGATGCCTCACTGACCTCCCTGGCCCCGAGCATGACGCGGTCGCGCATGATTTGCTCCTGGCTCAGCCCCTCGCCGTAGGGCCGCTGGCCGTACAGCATCTGGAAGAAGATGACGCCCACGCTCCACACGTCCACCTGCACCAGCAGCAACGCGTTGGCGCCCAGCAACAACGCACGCACACACGCCACAGATGAGCCGAGGATGGCGACAGTGTCGGTGAGCGCGTTGCAATGCGCGGCCGCCACAGCGCAGCGTCATCCCACTCCACCCTGGGACCCCCTACCGTCCCAGCTGAAGGCATGCAACTACACCAACACCCTGCCACCTGCCTACCGCCCCGTCACCGCCAGTGCAGCACCACCCAGGCGCCCGCCGCCTACACCGGCCCTCCTACTCACCTTGTTGGTGATGCGTGGTGCGCTGGCCCCCCCCACCTCGAAGCACTCCGGTGGGAGGTACCAGTAGGTGCCCGCCCCCTGGCTGGTGAGCTCCAGCCCCTGCTGGGTGCACCCCTCCTCCATGATCTGCGCGCAATGTGCAGTCGCCAACACCACCAAATCAGGTTTGCTGCTGATCCGTGCTGCATTGGTTGATGCGGCCTGACGCCCCGCTTGAGAGCTACACGCATCAGTCAGAGCCCAAGCACGAACTGCATCCAGGTACAATGATGATGATGAGTGTGCTTCATGCGCTGCTGTTGGCACGGCCAGAACCCCTACTCTTCTGCCCTCTGAGTGCCCAGCCCACCTCCACGCACTCTCACCAGCAGCCCCCTATGAACGTCTCCCATGAGCCAACCCGCACCTTGCTGAGGCCAAAGTCGGTGATCTTGGCCGCCCCCAGCGCGTCAAACAGGATGTTGGCCGGCTTGAGGTCGTAGTGGATGATGCGCCTGCCTGGCTGGTTGAGGTAGCTCAGGCCCGACATCACCTGGCACACGATGGCGCGAGCCTCCTTCTCTGGCAGCGTCTGCAGCACGCGAGAGCGCAGTGAGTGGGTGAGTGAGACGAGCACAGCAGGGTGTACAGGTCCACAGGGCACTTTCGGTATCGGATGTGGTGCAGCGTGCGCAACTGATGCCACACCTGCGCTGTTGCTGCTTGCGCCGTAGCCCGCCATGCAAGCCCTCTTTTTCTACCCTCACCCCCCACCCCGCCAACCCACCTGGTGCTCCCTCAGCAGTGCGTCCAGGTCACCTCCCTCACACCCCTCCTTCCCCCCCACCCTCCCCCCACCCACCTGGTGCTCTCTCAGCAGTGCGTCCAGGTCACCTCCCTCACAGTACTCGAGCACCGTGGCAAAGCAGTGCGCGTCCACCTCCAGTACGTCCACCAGCGACACGATGTTGGGGTGCTGCAGCGCCTGCAGCACGAGTGTGTGTGTGGATTTTTGCATCTGGTTTGGCACCTCAGCATCAGTGGGCGTATCAGATGTCCCGCAGTGTGTATGCGTGCACCACAGCCCAAAAGCAGCACACCATGCGAGAGCTCAAGCACACCATGCGAGAGCTCAAGCACACCATGCGAGAGCTCAAGCACAGGCACCATTCATGGGCCTCCAGCACGCGGCCCAAGCACCTGCGGCCTGCCGTACGGGCTCCAAGCACACGCCTTGACAGCACAACAGGTCTCTCGCCGCCCCCCTGCCCAGCCCCAAGCCTCACCGCGCACCTTTTGAATGTCCACCTCCCTGATGGCGTGCTTGACGTACGAGGCCTTGCGCGCCTCGCTCCACCCGGGGTTGAGCTGGTGCACCTTGGCGGCCACCACGCGCAGCTGACGCAGGTCGTACGCCTGCAAAGGGTGTTGGTGCGGGTGTTGTTTGTTTCGTTTTTTGCGTTTGTGCCGTCAGCTGGGCATGGCTGCTCGGCATGTCATGGTGCGGCACTGCTGAAACTTCATAGTGGACGTGCTGAGAGCTGCGAGATGAGCCCTGCCGTGTGCGGTGCGGTGTGCAAGTTGTGCTGTAAGCTGTGCCTGAGTGTGCAAGTGTGCAGGAAGCGCGGCTCACCTTGAACACCTCGCTGAAGCCTCCCTTGCCCAGCATGCTCAGCAGCACGAAGCGGCTGCCCAGCGCCGTGCTGCCGCACACAAACCGCGAGCCCTCCTGCTCACAGCAGCAAGGAGGAGGAGGCGGAGGAGGCGGAGGCCACCACATGTGACAACATACACCGTTTGCAAGCGCACACACATACACGGACCTCAGCACTTGTACACGTTGTCACGAATGCAGCACATCGCAAATGCTGCAGACATCACACTAGATCGCCACGCAGGCCCTTGTGCACCAGGTTGAGGAGCATGTATGCCTGTGGCAGCCACCAACGCACCTCGTCCCTGAGCCTCTTGAGCAGGCGCACGTGCTTGGCCTTGTCAGCGTTCAGGCGCGCCACCTCCTCCTTGACGGACTCCTCCTCGCGCTTGAGCACGGCCAGGCGCATCTGTATGTACAGTACGTGTGGGAACACCAAAGGTGTTTAAACTACCAGAATGGGCGCATCTGTACACACGCCAGCAGCTCAGACGAACAGGCGGCGATGCGGTGTACAGCACCCAAAAGTTTGCCAGTTGGCCGCAACGATTGATTGCTTCTAGTACTGGAGCCTCGGTATGCAGGCCACACACCGTGCTGCCTTGGTTGCCGCGTCTGGGCCGCCCCGTTTGCAAGCTACACACACACGCACGCACCTTGTACACCTCGTCCAGCTGCACAAAGTCGTGTCCCTCAATGTACCCATCCCCTCCCTCCCCGCCCCGCCCCACGCCCCCGCCCTGGCCCCCACCGCCGCCGCTCGTGGACGCGCCACCCCCTGACCCGTCCTGCGACGCCGCTGCTGCTGCTGCTGCAGCCGCTGCTGCTGCCGCCGCCGCTGCGAGCTTGGCGGCGGTGGGCGGTGGGGCCAGCCGCTTGCGCATGGCCTGCGGTGGGTGGTGCACATTTTGTGATGCGCTCGCAAGACATGTCAGCCTCACCCAAGGGCCTGCAGCCCCTGCAGCCCCAGGGCCTGCACTCCTCCCACCACCATCAGGTCCCTGTGGACTAGGGCTGCTCCAGCACCCCTGTGTGTGTAGCTTGCAAACAGGGCTTCGGGCCGCATCAACCAAGGCACGCACTGTCTGAACCATCCTCCCCACCGCACCACCCCACCCCAGGCCATGTCTCACCTTCCTTGCCGCCTCCACCTCCTCCCGTTGAGCCGCCAGCGCGGCCTGACGCGCCGACAGGGCCAGCGCCGCCTGCCCGTCCTCCCACGCCTGCGGGTGCAGGTACCATTGCCACACTCCCATTACTACACTTGTCCAGCAGTACAGGACTGCACGCCTGGTCAGTTGCACGTGCGGTTGCGCGTGCACAGCTGCCCGCCCCAGTGCCCCTGGCGCCTAGATCTACCCCATACGCCACACAAATGCGCACCTCCTGCAGCGTGAGTCCCGTGCGGTGCACCGTGATGCTGCCCAGCTGCACCGCCGCCGCCGACAGCTGCAGCCGCTGCAGCTCTCGCCGCTCACGCGAGGAGGAGCTCAGCACACGCTGCAGCTCCGACCTGCACACACGCAGGCGGGGCAATCACACACACATTACAGGGCCTCGGTGACAGATGAGACAACACGGGCATCACCTGCTGGGTTCTACGTTCCCGTCGCTACGTGGCTCCAGTAACATTTATGTGACGCAGCTGGACCACGGCTGCATCATGAGGACTCTGGGCCGTATTCCCGCCATCAAGCCACAGCGCTGTCAGCCCTCACCTGACGCGTGCGTCGCGCTCCTCCCCCGCGCGCGTGACCCTCTCCAGCTCGTTGGCCAGCGCCTGTGCCCGGGAGGCGGCCGCCTGCGCCTGCTGCTCCGCCTGACGCACGCGCTCCTCCGTCAGGGAACGGGCCTCCCTGCACACACTCGTATGCGCACACACACGCAGCCATCCTTTGCTCCAAGGCCACCCGGCACACACACTCGTGAGCACACACACGCAGCCGTCCTTTGCTCCAAGGTCACAAGGCATGCGCCACGCCAGAGCTCTTGACGGATGGTTTCAGGCCTGCACTCAACGCCCTTCCCGACCCCACCGCAAGTGAACCTTGACTGATGACCTCCCTCCCACCTACCCTGCACCCCACCCTGCACCCCAGGACCGCACCTGAGCTGCAGCTGAGCCTGCGCCAGTTCCTGCGCCTGCGCCGCCAGCCGCTGCTTGGTGCTGGCCAGCTCACTGCTCAACTGCTGAGTCACCTGTAAGCAGGATGGCACCAGGGCAGCACCACACCACACACTGCCTGTCAGGGAGTGGCACACTGGGGTGGCATAGTCGGCCCAATCCTCGTTTCCTTCCCGACCACGACTGCGGCAATGAGTCCAGAGCAGTGCACACACCTGGGCGCTGCTGCCCGCTGCTCCCCTCTGCACGGAGCTGGGCTCCACTGCCTGTTGTTGTTGCTGCTGCTGCCCGGCAGGCCACAGGTGCGCCAGGGGGCGGGACGGGCTGCGGCCCACCACCGCCGCCGCTGCGCCGGATGGCGTCGTGACACCGCCCTCCTGCTGCTGGGGGCCTGCGGGTGGGAGGGCTGTGGCTGCGGACTGAGCCGTGGCAAGCAGCGCGGACGTTCTCCTTGTGCCTCCTGCTGCTGCCGCGGCCACCGCCCCGCCGGCAGGGCTCCTGGGCGGCACACCTCCCGCCCGCCCGCTTTGCGGCCCGCCTGCTGCGGCCGGGAGGCCGTGGGAGACTTGCTCCGAGTCCCTGCTGCTATTGTCAAGCAGCACCACTGGGTAGAAGGAGTCGAGCGTGGTTTGGCCGGCGGCGACAGGTGTGGTGGCCTTGGCGCCACCGCCGGAGGGTCCTGCGCCGCTGCCGCCCGCGCTGCTGCCTGCGTTGCCGCCCTTGCCCGCTGCTGTCTTGGACTGCTGCTTGGAGGCGCTGGTGTTGGCGCGGTTGCCGGGTGTGGGCGCGTCGGTGGCGCGAGGCCCGGGCGTGCTGGCGGTGGCGTCCCCCACATCTGCGCATGCAGATATGCGTGCCACATGAGGATCATCAGCACGCCGTGCGAGCTGCACGCTGCCCTGCCGTGCTCCAGCCGTCTGTCACCTCTCGTTCAACCTGCCGCACCTGGGGTGCTGCTCCTGGGTCCCTGGTGCGGCTTGGGGTCGGAGCGCTTGCGCTTGTTGGAGCGCGCAGCTGCCAGCGCAGCCGCTGCTGATGCCGCTGCGCTGCTGGGCGTGTTGCTCGCGTTGACGAGCGGCTTCCTTGGGGCCTCGCTCCCGGGCGTCAGCAGAGCTCCAGCTCGATCAGCAGCAGCAGCAGTGGACCTGTCCAGCTGCTGCTGCTCTGCGCGTTGCTGCTGCTGCTGCTCCTCTCTTGCCCCGGCTCCGGAGGCCATCATCGAGAGTCCCCTCGCCCCTGCGCCGAACTGCACCGCTGCTGGGAGGAGTTCCTGGTGCTGGTGCTGGTGCTGCTGTTCATGCTGCAGCTGCAGCGGGCCGGAGAGGCGCTTCTCCAGCAGCAGGAGCCGGGCCTCGTTGCTCTGGCCGTCTCTAGACGTGGCCAGGAGCTGCAGCGGCAGCAAGCTGCTGTGGTGCGGGAACGAGCGCGAATCAGCTGCGGGTATCGCCATCGTCGCGGCGCAGCGCCATTCGAGGAATGCGCCGAATTGAAATCATCTTTTCGGATGGGGGGCATGCTTTGCGTGCTGCCACATTGCTATCACGAAAAACATCGTCAAGGGAAAGGCGGCAGTCCCCAGGCTTGCGGCTCAAAGTCCTCTAAGCTCCTGAGCACCTGGTGCGCGCCTTTGGTCAGCGCTGGGTCCAGGTTGACGTCGGGCACCATCACGCACTGCATCCCCGCCGCCACCGCCGCCTGCACGCCAGAGGGCGCGTCCTCAAACACCAGCACCTTGCACGGCTCAGGTGCACCTTGAAGGCTGCCCGCCGCACCGTTGCTTGCGTCGCCGGCAAAGGCGCCGGCGGCGACCAGAAAGATCTGCGGGTCTGGCTTGCCTCGCTCCACCTGCATGATGATGTGCACACACGCGTGTGAGTGTCGTGTGTCTTGAGCTGTATATCTGGCGCAGCCACCTCTGGCAAGCAGAAGAGCATAGGTGATCATCAAGCACCTGGGCTACCTCCAGCGCTCCTGCCCCCCCCTTGGGGTCGCCGGGGAGAGGCTTTTGGCCGGCCCCAATGCCTGGCGCCGTCCACCCCTGCCCCCTATCCATCAGGCGAGTGTACGCTCGTGTCCATGAGTGCACATCATCATTGTCCATGATGATGATGTGGCCGGGCCTCCCATTGGGAGAGCCCGCCCATCAGGTAACCTCGCAGCACGCTCCCGCTCAAACGTAAGGCTGATAACAAAGCGAGCCAGTCTGTGTGTGTGTGTAGAGTCTGTGATGCAGTGCAGGCACCGGCAAAGGGAAGGCCATGCAATCATCCCTTGAGGCTCCCACACCTGGTCGCCAGTGACGATGTGGTTGAAGAGGCTGAAGAGCTCCCGGTGCGTCGAGGTCTTGAGGTCAAAGTGCCGTCTGTGCGATGACGTGGCCACCGCCTGCGTGCAGCGGATGGGGAGCGCCTGGAGCTGCGCACTAGCTCAGGCTCTCAATGGCTGTGCTTGTACACGCGGTCCTCTCTCACTGGCGCAGCATCTGTGGCCCTGCACCTGAGCGCCCGCCTGGGCTGGTGCTTATCTTCCCTCCCTGCTGCTCCCTTGCTTGCTGCGGCTGGTCGCCCCGTTTGCAAGCTGCACACACGCCACGCCACGCTTCCGCGACGATGAGTGCATGACCGCGCTCACAATGGGTACACGTGACGCCGCCAGGTGCCTGATGAGGCGCTCCACGCCCGGCAGCAAGGGCGCCGTGGCAAACAGCTCGTCCAGGATCTGCACCGTGGTGCACAGGGGAGCGCACACGTCCGGCAACGCTGGCCTGGCATGCACACAAAGGAAGGCTGCCGTACGAGCCAGCACGCACCTGCTCCCTCTCCTGCACAAACTCCTCTGCGGTGAGGCGGCCCTCCAGCTGCAAGTCGTCAATGAGGATCTGCGTGTACACGGCAAGGCAAGCGGGCAGCGCGCTGCGGCTACGAATCGGGTCCCTGGGCCTCTCCCACTGGCCAGACACCACACCACTGGCCCCACCTGTGCTGCCTCCAGCGCCTTTTTGCCCATCATCTTGGACTTGAGCGACCAGGTGAAAGGCAGGCCAAAGCGATCCAGGATGCGCTGCTGCGCCACCGTGTAGAGGGTCTCAGTGTCCAGCAGCAGCCCATCCATGTCGAAGAGGCAGTGCGTGACATGAACGAGCGCCGTCTCCATGGCACGGCGCGGGAGGGCACCTTGGGGGCCACGCCTGCTGCAGAGCGTGCTGTTAAGATGCCGTCTGATGCATTAGACTGGTCAGCAGCAGCGACACTGGGGAGGATTGTGGGCGATTTTCGGATTTTTGCCCCAGACCTCCACGGGTTTGCGAGTTCGGGAACGAAATCGCGGTCAGTAGAAGCTCCAGGGGATTAATTATTATCGCCATCCACAACGCGCTCTCCCTCACAGCACCTTGCAGCCACTCGCTGAGGAGCGTGCACCCGTGGAGCTTCCTCGCAGGCGGGCAATCGGTGGCGTGCAGGCGCTTGAACTCCTGCTGCCAAGGGTGAGTGCTCAGCCAGAACGCTGTGGTGCTGGACTCTCGCTTTCTGCTCTCCTCTCGCTTCCGTTCTCCCGGACTGGTACGGAGTCGTGCGCCATGATCGCAGCACCTCAATTGAGAGTAGTCGACACGCTCTCGCTGATGCTGCGCCTTCCCGCAGGCGAATGCGGCTCGTGGAGCTGCGGCAGGTGCGGCAGAGCAGAACAGCACGCACCAGCACGCACCACAGCTTTGCAGCAGCACCAGCAGCACCTGCTTCATCACCATGCCGTGTGCGCAGGGCATGACGCTTTGAGGGGAGCCGGGTTGCGGGACGTACGGCCGCATAGACCAGTGTGCGCGCAAACGGGGCGACCAGCCGCAGGGATCAGCATAGACCAGTAGTGCCTTCAGCAGCCAGTGTGGGAGATGGGGTGCGGGGCGTCGGCGGCCAACCACGCCGACTTTGGGTTGGAGGACTCGATAGAGCCCGGCGACGGCAAGGGCGCACGCAAGTCAGGCAACGGCGGCGCGGCAAAGGACGAGAGCTCAGCAGAGACAGACATGGTGGTCAGGGCCGTCAGCAAGAACAGGATGGAGAGCAGGTGAGCCTCTTACGCTTCTAAGGGCCGCGTTACCCTTGGGCCTCGGGGCCGTCGGCTGCCCACACGCCCACTCATTCGGGGTGGCTATGCGGCACACGCAGGTATCCATGGGAGATGGACGGGCGGCAGCTCCCCGAGGACATCACAATCATCTTCATCCTGGGGCCTCCGGTGCGTGCCAGTGGGTCGATGTGCGGGCCAACCAGGTGCACCTCACGCCACCAAATGTGGTCACAGCACAAACCATACGCCGCTGCCCTTATCAATGTGCCGCCGCAGGGCTCTGGCAAGAGCACGCAGTGTCAGCGGCTGGTGGAGACGTACGGCGCCACGCACCTCAGCAGCGGCGACCTGCTGCGGAAAGAGGTGGAGACAGGCACAGCCCTGGGTGCGCGCAACAGCCTGCCTCGCCTGCGTTGCGCCTGGCTGCAGCAATGTTGAGCTCTGCAGCTGGTGCAGCCACGCATTGCAAGCAGGCGCCCCACAGCTGGCAACGTCCACAACAGCGTGCGCGCCTGCTGTGCGCCTGCTGCTGCCTGTGCAGGCAAGTGGGTGAACGACCTGATGCAGCAGGGCTCCCTGGTTCCCTTCCAGGTGACGCTGACGCTGCTCAAAAAGGCCATGCTGGCGTCCTCCTCGCCCGTCATGCTCATCGACGGCTTCCCGCGCGCCATGGAGCAGCTCTCGCTCTTTGAAAAGACAATCAGCCCCGCGCACGCAGTGATCTTCCTGGACGTGCCCGTCGAGGTGAGTTTGTGATGGACTGGGGGCCATGGGCGCACGAGGACGTGTGGGCTCGGTGGTGGGGGTGGATGCAGTCCCTGAGGATCGTGCAATGCTCAATCCATGGTCCAGGTGGGACTTAGTGCTCATTTTTGTCATGTGCCCCGTATCGCCGTGCAGGTGGCGGTGGCGCGCGCCAGCGGGCGTGGCCGTGCGGACGACAACCAGGCCAGCATCCAGCAGCAATGGCACATCTTCACCGAGCAGACAGCCGCCGTACGCACAC
Organism: Chlorella sp. KRBP; assembly: GCA_004335735.1. Lineage (NCBI taxonomy): Eukaryota > Viridiplantae > Chlorophyta > Trebouxiophyceae > Chlorellales > Chlorellaceae > Chlorella > Chlorella sp. KRBP. The sequence continues at coordinate 12,027 of QAXK01001164.1, forward strand.
ACTTCACAGCAAAGGTGCACAGCGGTGGCACTGCTAGCAGAGGCATCCCACAGTGCGAACGCATGTCCTGTTCGCGTGCGAATGCATGTCCCACTCGCTATGCTGCCCTGCTGCGTGATCGTGTGCGCAGAACAACGCCGTGGCGGTGGACGGCAGTGGCACGTCGGACGAGGTGTTCCAGCGGCTAGGCGAGGTGTACAAGCGGGTAGAGGAGGCCAGGGAGGCGGAGCTCAACCAGCTGCAGGTGTGTGTGGCGCAGTGTGCAGTGGCCCACATGGGACGTACAGTGCGTTGACCGCCGGGTGAAGGCAAGGGCAGTGGCCCAAGGGACACACTTGCAGGAGGCTGCATGGCTCCCACAGGTCCATGACGTTTGAGTGGGCAGGAAGCTCCACGGGCCCCAGGTTCAGCACACTGGACACAGCCCGCCTGCGTCCAATGCTCATGCCCTCACCGCCCTCCTGGTGGCATATGCCTGATCCCTGTGCTCCCGCTCGCAGGCTCAGGCCAGGGCGGCGCACGCCGCGCGCGAGGGCAAGGGCGGGCGGGGGCAGGGCGAGGAGGCAGAGGAGGAGGAGGAGAACTCATCGTACTGATCATCATGACCCATCAAGTGCATACTGATCAAGTGCAGCTAGCAGCGGCATGCATCACTAGTAGGGCCTGATTTGCATGGTGGGGATCGTCGTGCACCTCTCCTACTGTAGTCTAGCCTGCAGCCTCGCCACGCTCTCCTGCCAGGAAGAAACCCGCGATGCATGCTGCTGCGCTCTTGTTGCTTGATGGCGTTCTGTCTGCGTCTCTTTGCTGCAACACGTTGTGGACCTGTGCCCACCAGCCGGGCCAGCTGCAGCACGGAGCAGCTGTGCACCTGCCCTGCGCCACGTGCGCGTCGAGTCCAGCACCTCCACAATTGCATGGTGATGTCCACAGCTTCATCAAACGAGGTGGCACCGTGAGCCACAGCCACAGAACTTGACTTTGGCGCTGGCAAACGTCCAGCTACGACCAACAGAACACCGCACCTCAGCACCCGACGGAACCACAAAACTGCTGGATCGTGCACGCCTGCTCCCTCTCTCTGCACACTCTCAGTCATTCACTCACTCACGAACACGCTCCAAACCCAAACCTACGCTCCCAGCACAGCCACAGCCACTGCAACATGGTGATGCACAAACGTCCGCAAACCTGCTGCCTCGCCCCGCCCTTGGGCCTCTCCACAACCACTGCCTCATGCATGGCAAGCGAACCTCGCTCACCAGCGTGCCTCAGCAGCATCAGGACCATATACCTGGAACAATCGTCCACGTGAAAGCACCCATCATTGCGCCGTCATCCCGCAACTCGCACCGCGCGCTCGCAAAGCTACCCCACCACTAGGGCCCTCAAGAAACGTCATGGTCAGGTCATCTGGTCATCAGGGAGGTCACATGTAAAGCAACAACACCCTTAAGCGGACTGGCCAGGTGCAGGGCCTTCCCCTGCTGGGTGCGAGGGCGCAGCAGGACTGCTGGCCTCATCACCACTGCTGCTGCCGTTGCCACTGCCGCCGTTGGCATGCGGCGCGTTGCTGCCGTTAGTGGGAGTGGTGGTAGCAGTGGTGGTGTTGGTGTTGGTGGGGGTGACTGCCCTGAGCACGCCCACCACAGCTGCGTACTCGAGGATGGCCGTGGCGCTGCTGCCGTTGCTGGCAATGGGCGCCACTTGCGCTGCGCACGCAAGAACGCGCACAAAGCCATGCAAGCGAGTGGGCACACTTGAGGTCAGACACTTGCGCACTCAACACGCACTCACCAGTGCTGCAGAGCTCCATACGCATGTGGTCTCTGTGTGCTGTGTATGTGGGCGAGGGAGGTGGTGTCTACATCCCTGCATCCCTGCGTGGCACTAGTGGCAGCAGGCGCGTCTCACCTCCTCCAAACACTCCGCTGATGGGCGTGGGCACGTACTGGTGGATGACGTTGGACTCGTAGTGTGGCTGCTCGTAGCAATCCATGCCTCGGTCCACGTCTGCACGCAGCAAGGCAACACCAAGGCACACGCAACAGTCAGTGTGTGGCTGCTCGTAGCAATCCATGCCCCGGTCCACGTCTGCACACAGCAAGGGGGGCACACGACACGGCAGGGGATTGCGCTGTAAACACTCGAATGAAAAGCCGTCCTGGCGCAAGGCATGCGAGTGAACAACACCGCTGCGCGCGACCGCACACATCACCACCCGCACCACCCACACCACCCACCACGCACGCACCCCACACCAACCACGCACGCACCCCACACCACAGCACCACGCACCCGTGAGCAGCAGGGCGCCAAAGGTGGGCGGCAGCGCGCGCCCACTCAGCATGGCGGCCAGGTCCTTGCGCTTGTGCGCCAGCAGTGAGCTGCGCAGGTCCTCGCGCACGCCCTGGGAGTCCCGGACCAGCAGGCGGATGCGGTTGCCGCGGCGCAGGTCCGGGCCGCCGCCCACCACGGGGGGGTTGCCCACCACCAGCACGCCGTACCTGCAGGTGGTAATGGTGATGGGGAGTGAGGGCAGGTGGCAAGAGAGGCAAGGTCAGTGGGACACATCAGTGGTGGTGCAAGGAGGGTTGCCCACCACCAGCACGCCGTACCTGCAGGTGTGTGGGGAGTGGGCAGGGCAGGTGGCAAGAGAGATTAAGTCACGGTGGGACACGGTGGGTAGTGCACAGTAGGGGCCCACCACTAGCACGCCAAGACTGCAGATGTTGTGCGCAGTAAGGAAAGGCGAGGAAGAGCCGTGCCAAAACAACACAATTGTGTTGTGCGCTCCTGACGCTGCCAGTGCGCTGCCAAGGTGCCGCCAGACCAACACTGCTCCATCAACACACTGCTCGCTCACTCCTCCACAATCTCCATGAGCGGCATGAGCTCCCAGTCCTCGGGCCTGAGCTCAGAGGCGGGTTTGCTGTTGTCCGCCGCCACCGCCACCACAGCAGTGTCTAGCAACTCCTCCCTGCGCAACGCAACGCAACGCAACGCA
>QAXK01001168.1:0-23549 GCA_004335735.1 Chlorella sp. KRBP
TGGTAGTGCTGCTGCTGCTGCTGGTACTGCTGCTGCTGCTGGTAGTGCTGTTGCTGCTGCTGGTACTGCTGCTGCTGCTGCTCCTGCTGCTGGCGCCTGGTGCGGCGCTCCGACAGGTAGACGTGGAGCGGGCCGAGGTTGCAGTACTCCATCACTATGACCTGCATGAGGGTGTAGCCGTCCACCATCGCACGCGCTCGCATCATTAGCAGGCGTGGTTGCTGCAGCCCCAGACCTCCCCTGGGCTGAAGCGTTCCTCGAGCCGTAAAAGCGGTGCAGCTACACATGGTGTCCACAATGTGCAAGTGCGCCGCTGTGGCGCTGTGGTGGTGCGGTCGCTGGCCTTGGGCACATGCGCTAGCCAGCCAATCAAGAGTGAGCCTGGTAGCCAATTAAGAGAGACTCTCCTCACCTGGCAGCGTGGCAAGGTGTCCACGTGGTCCTGCACTGCCGGAGGCGCAGACATTGGCCCCTGCGGCGTGCCCACCCCCCCAGCAGGGTGCATGCCGGCGTGATGGCCAGACGACGCGGTCCCTGGACGTGCGAGCCCCGAGGAGAGCAGCTCATTGTGCTGGGCGGTGTGCGGCTGGAGGTGCGGGTGGGCGGCTTGCGGGTGCTGCTGCTGCTGCTGCTGCGCGTGCGGGTGGGCCGCATGCGGCATGTCGCCGTCCTGCGAGTACAGCATTGGTGGAGTAAGTTTGCAAGCGCGGGACTCAGCCCGACTCAAGCCCAGCAGCGGCAACGACCATAGTGGACAATGACTTTCCAAGCATGCCAAAGGAATAAGGGCAAGGCACTGTGCAGGTGGCGACTGCCATGCACACGTGTGGGCGCGCGGCTGGCGATGCAAGGCGGCAGCAGGGCCTCACCTGTGCAGTCTGGTTGGACGAGTGGATGAAGCGGATGATGCGCCTGCTGCGCTTCTCCACCGCCATGTCGGTGTAGACGGCCAGCACGTGCACCACGTTGGGGTGCGCCAGCGACTTGATGACGGCCAGCTCCCACGCCGTGCGCATTGCCCTGCGCCCGTCCACGTGCTGCTTCATCACCTGCAAGCGGCGGGGAGGGAACGAGCGAGCGTGTGTGTGAAGGACGAAGGGAGGCAGAGGCAGAGGAGGAGCAGCCTCTCATCGAGGGAGCGGTGGCCACCCCGCGGTGGCCACCCCACCTCTACAGGTGCACAGGCCCAACGGAGGGGCCAGCTAGTTACGCACGCGCGCGCACCTTGACAGCCACCACGGCGCCCCGCCACATGGCCACGTAGACGGAGCCAAAGGCGCCCTGGCCCGCCTTGGCAATCACCTCGATCTCCTCGTAGCCGTAGACCAGGCCCACGTCGCCGCCGGGCGGGTGCGTGAGTGAGGAGGAGCCCGACGTGCGCTTGTGCTGCGCGATGGCCGTCTGGTAGAGGCGCATCAGCGCCGAGGTGGACGCCAGCTCGCTCCGCGCAAACTGCGAACGTGGCACATTTGGCACGCAGCGTGCACACACTCAGCCCAATTCCTGGACTGTGGATGTGACGCATGTCTGCGACATGTCTGCGAATTGTGGGACCATCTGTTTGCCGTAACTGGCCACCACATGTAAAGCTCGACACACACACACACAGTATGGCTGGGGCTTTAGGGCGCACAGAGAGGCATGAGCAAACAGCCAGCCTGGTGCCGGCACCGACACAAAGACCATGCCACCTTGCCATGCCACCGTGGCTGAGAGCTGGTGTGTGGCGTGCGCACTAGTCGAAGCACAGCTGGTCAGGCAGGTCAAGAGAGAAGCAAGGTGCTCCGAAAAAGATGTCGAGAGGTGCGCACCGTGCACTTGAAGGGCTTTGGCTCCATGTCCAGTGTGTCCACCAGGCCGGGCGTGGTGGTGAGCGAGCTCTCAAAGAGAAAGTTGCGCCCCATGAGCATGCTCAGCCATGGCATGGGCTGCAGAGAACAAGCGTTGAAGCAAGGCGAGGGGGGGGCCTTGAGCATGCTGAGCCATGGCAGAGTCAAGCACGTGCTATGGCGAGCTTCAGGCGCTGCTTCAGGCTTCGGACCAGGGCATGCACTGCGGAGCAACGTGCTGGCTGACCTGCTGTTGCCTCGCTGAAACAAACACCAGGCAAGCCCGCGCATCAGTGCACCAGGGAGTGAGCGCCACGCACCTCTGGGGCGTACGATGACGTGGCCACGCCCTCGACCGTGGTTTGCAGCATGGTGCGCTGCGTGCGGTGCTGCGCCAGCAGCGTGCTGAGTTTGAGCGCCAGCGTGGAGAGCAAGGGAGGCACCGTCACCTTGGCCGTCTGCGCCACGTTGCCGGGGCTCAGCCTGCACCCATTCAGGGAACACGCAGCGTAGAGCAGAGCAGAAAGCAGTGGCACGTCATCAGTGCATGGCGTGCATGGGAGGTGTCCTGGTGCTGCAGACACCCAGGCAGAGAACGTCGCCGTGCAAGCGTGCAAGCGGAGGAAGGAGATGTGGCGCACCTGACAGATGACAGCCAGATGATGATGGCAAGGCACCGGCCGTCGTGCACGAGCGGCGCCGCCACGATCCAGCACGGGTTGGACACGTGCGCCTGCACAAGTTGCACAGTTGGGGGCACAGGTTGCCGTACTGCATGGTTTACTGGCTTGACAGTGCTAGTAACGCAAGCTAGGAACAGCAACGCACCATCATGACACTGCCATAACGCCCCGTCAGGTGTAGTGCAGGGATGTGCAGACCCGGGCCCACACCGCCCGCTTGCCCACAAGCCACTTGCCTGCTCCTTGGCACACACCCTTAAACACTCCTCAGATATGTGGAACTGGGCCCACACCGTCCACGTGCCCACAAACCACTTGCCTGCTCCAGGAACACGTCTTTCCAGGGCTCGCCGTACTTTTTGAGCGCGGCCATGACGTCGGCCACAAAGAGCAGCTTGGAGCCCTCGAGGATGCAGCGCCCCGTCAGCGTGTTGGCCACCGACATGTGCGTGCCAAGCAGGCCCTCGGTCACCTGCAGGTGGGGGGCGCGCACAAGCACAAAGCACAGAGACACGTGCAAACAGTCTTGGCAATTGCCACGGCCCGCCAAGCGCCTCCTGAGCATATCAGGTAATGCATATCAGGTCAAAGCAAGTCAACGACCAGCCGCGCTGACCAGTCATGCCGCCAGAGGGCCTAGCCGCACTCCAAACCATCACCTGCCGGCCCACCCTCAGGCACCAAATCCTGTACACCCGCACCCACCTGCCTTCCAGTGCTGCTCATGATGCTCCTGGCCAGACCCGCACCCAGCGGCGTCACACCATACCCTGGCCGGTGGTGCCCACCTGCCCCGCCTCCTCCTCCCACGCCTCCCCCCGCACCCATCCCATTGCCCGTGTGCAGGCCCGTGTGCCCACCGCCCGCTGCCGCCGGCCCAAGCCCATAGCCATTGCCCCCCAGCGCGCCACCGACGCCACCACCAGGGTGACCCATGAGCCCTCCTTGCGCGCTGCTGGCGACTGAAGCGGCGGGTGCGAGCGCAGCAGCAGCAGGAGCACCACCACCGCCAGTGCCTGGTGTCTGTGGCGACCCCAGCACTGTGCCGGGCGTGTGCACGCCCGTGCCCGTCGTGGTCTGCTGGCTCTGCGCGCTGAGCGCCGGCTGCAGCGGCGGCGGCGGCGGCGGGTGCGAGGGCTGCTGCATGTGCGGGTGCGGTACGCTGCTGGCATGGAGCACGACATGGTGCGACGCCACCTGCTGCTGGTGGTGATGGTGCGAGTGCGCAGTGGGGAGGTGCTGCTGCTGCTGCCAGGGAGGCGTGTGCGGGTCGCCAGGTGTGCCACCCGTCGTGCCGCTGGTGGTGGGCGCGGGGGAGGGCGTCGAGTGCATGCCCATGAGGTTGGTCGGCGCGCTGATGCACGTGTGGCCGCTGGTCGGGTGCACCATGCCCTGGGCAGCGGCGGCGGCGGCGGCGTTAGCCATCATGACTGCCTCGGTGGTGGTGTGCACGCTACGCGCAATGCTGCCCAGCGGCGAGTTGAGGCCGCTCTCGCTGCGGTTGCCTTGCGCCACCAGGCCGCGCGCCAGCACCAGCGCCGCAGACTGGTCTGCGTGGGGAGCGCCAAGGGAGGGCAACACAGCGCGTGCGATCACACCATCACCACCACACCTTGCCCTACTTGCACCTTGCCCTACTGCACCAGCTGCACCATGCCTGTCTGCGATGCGCCTTGCCTGTAATCAACTGCCCTGCCTGTCATCTGCCCCGCACGGACCGTGCTTTGCGGCCCAGCATGCCCGCACCGGAACCTCTTCCTTTTGCCCGCGCGCACCTTCAGACAGCAGCACTAGCCGCGCCTCTGATTCGTCCGGCACGCCCCAGTCGAACCAGGTGGCCAGTTCCGCCGTGACGATCCAGCTGAGCGCGTTGAGGTTGGGCGCAAGGTTGATGCGCTCCATGATGTCCACCAGGCGCACGGCCTTGGCCTCCACCACGTGCATGGCGATGACGGGGCACAGGGCAGCCATCCAGGGGCTCAGCCACCTGCACCACACCATTGTCAACATCGCCACCATTAGTGCCGCCATTGCCACCTGCACCACCATCGCCACCACCTCCATCTCCGCCGTGTGGGCACAGTCATGCTTGGCGTGCCAAGGGCAGCCGCACGGAGGCATGGCGCAGCAACGCAGCTCCGCAGTGATGCTTTCGTTCAACGCTACGCGCGCGTCAAGTGCGCCGCACTAGAAGCACGTAACTGTGGGACAGCCGCGGCCCCCCCGGTGGCCGCGGGGGTGCTGCAGGTGGCAGGTTGGGGCGGGGGCAAGTCGCACCTGGAATCAAGGTTGGTGTCGGCCAGCACGATGGCGCCAAAAGCCCGCTGCCCGTACATCCTGCACCCGCATCGCCCGTGCAGCAACAGAGGTGTGGCACGTGTGCTGCCACGCGTGCTGTGCCCTCCACCTCCTCGACGACAGAACGAGATGCTGCCAGCAGGCTGCGAGGTGCCGTGCAGCTGGCTGCGGGCCTGCCATCCCACCACCAACACCGCTGGCCTGTCAGGCTGACTCACAGGGGGAAGGCAGCGAAGGAGGTGCAGCCCGTCTCCTGCCAGATCCTGTAGCAGTCGCGGGGGAGGGCCCGCACGGGCAGGCCTGGCTGGTCCTGGCCTCCGTTGGGGTCAGGACGCGCCTGTGGGGGCACAAAGGAACGCCACCAGTTCAACACCGCTGTAAGAGTTTGTTGCAGCTGGGTGCCTGCAGCTGCCTGTGGGCACGTCCCGGTCATCCCACCAACACGCCCACGCACACGCACCGCGTGGAAGAACAGGGGCCCTTGGCTGGTGACTGCCTGCGCCGCCGCTGGCACCTCGGACACCTCGACCAGCTCCCCCAGCTCCTGGTGCCTGTCCGGCGCGCCGCTGCCCTGCTGCTGCTGCTGCTGGAGGTCCGAGTGTTGCCGGCTGATGGAGGCGCTGGTGTGCCGCACCTGCTTGGCGTGCAGGCCTGACGTGGTGAACACGGTGATGCTGCAGCGCAGAGAGAGCACGAACAGAGGTCCAGCCGAGGTGAGTGTGGCGGCGTTTCCGTCGGTCCCGCGCGGGCGCCCCCCCGCGTTGGCTGCCCCCGTCCATTTGATGGAATCCTCACTCACCATGCGGTAACCACGTTGGCGCAGAGGCAGATGTGCTCACAGACGCGCTGCAGGTTGGACCAGGAGTCGCTGGTGCGCCACCCGAACGTGGCCGCTCGCGCCCACAGCAGGTCCTGCGCAATTGCAACGACGACACCACAACATCAACTGCTGCTTGCTGCGCGCACTGCCGGAGTTGCAGCGCTTGAAGTCGCCCCTCACGTCGCGGGGCTCGGGAGGGGCGTGGTGCAGCCCGAGCGAGGACGAGGCCTGGCGTGACGGCGCGGCGCGCTGGCTGCTTGCGCCCCAGTCGCTCGTGGGCTCGAGCTGCTGCGGGGTCGTGGTCTCGAGCGGAATGGACGACTGCTCCGCCTTCTCCCCGCCATTGGCCGATGCGGCAGGTGCAGCGCTGCACTCATCGTCGCTCCCTCGCTGATGAGGCGCGGACCTGTCTGGCGTGACTGCGCTGAGCGATGGTGCGCCTTTCTCGGGAGGGCGCTTGGCTGCGCTCTCTGCTGGCAGCGAGGGAGCTGGCTGCCCGTCGACCAAGTGTTCCTGTTGGGGCCTGCTGGCGCAGGCTCCCATCGCGTGGGCTGCCTCGGACTGTGGGCTGTCCTGCTCCCGTGGAGGATCCGATACGCGCGGCAACCGCGACCAACCACCGCCTTCGGGCTGCGCTCCAGGCCACAGGGGCCCTGGAGGTGCTCACCCACCTATTCGGAGCAAGCTTCGTATCATGGCACAGCCTCTGCTTGTCTGTGGTACGTCGGCGGGTACGCTTGCGCACTCGTGCACGTCGCCGTGTTGCTTCTTGGCTTCATGACAGGCCCACACACTAGCCCGTGGTCCCCTGGCCGCTGCCCTTCATCATGCCGCACCCACACCTTGGACGTACACGCACGTTAGCGTCAGCGTCTCCCCAGCGCGTGCTCATCAAGCGGGTGTGAGCACAACACAGGCTCCTGGTGCTGCCCATGTGCCTGGCATCACGCGATCTACGCCGCTCGCGCAGGCAGCCCTGCCGCACGCGTCGTGTTCCCTCGGCACCAGACCCATCAGCCACTGGCTCAGAAGCCGTGGCCACTGTTGCAAGATTTAATGGATTCCCCTCACATGCTGCAGTTGCTGCTGACCGTGCACATGGTGGTCTGCTAAACATTGACTGCCCATCGTTGCACGCCCAGAATCGGCCAGTAGCGTCACCGTTCGGTAGGCTCACACTGTGTGGGAGGACGCACTTATCAGCAGCAGCTACAGCCGGTCGCCTCCCACTACCGTGCTCGCCAGTCGCTGAAGGTGAGGCTTGTGGCCGCCAGCATCTTGAGCTCCCAGGGCAGCGGCTTCACCGGAGGTACCGATAGGCAGACCATCGACAGGGTAATGTCGCCGATCGCAACGTGGTGGCACGCTCTGAAAGCGCGAGTGCGCCCGTCCTGCTCGCAGACCTTGCCGACAGTCCCAAAACACAATGGCCACGCGCAATCCTTCGCTCAACATGCGTCCGGAGCTGCTGGGCACGGCATTGCGCACCGGCGAGGGGAAGGGCGACGGGCTGATGGGTGCGCGCGGCACACGCTGGTGGACGGGCAAGCACCCGACGCAGTGCCCAGGCTTCGACCCGCTGGACGGCACGCTGCACTCGCTGCCGCTGCCCAACACGAGCAAGTTCACGCGCCAGTCCGTGCTCGACTACTTCGACAACTGCTGGACCATGACCGAGGTGCGAGCGACGGCAGCCACACGCACGATGAGACGAGCGGCAGCCGCAGCAGCAGAGCCCAGGGGAGGCCACACTGCCTCTGAGGGCCTGCAGCAGCTCTGGTGGCTTGGTGGTGAGCTGTGGCAGAAGAGATCAGGGATGAGGCGGCGCGGCGGCTCATCAGATGCCGCGGCGGCGGGTTCCGTATCCCGCGTCATCCCGGTGGCATCCTGGGCGGCGGAGGAAATGCCGCAGCGCCTGAGAGTCATCTGCATTACACCTACCAGCCCCTCGTTCCCCTGTGGTGCCGCAGGTGCTGTTTGCCTGCCTGCAAGGCCAGGACACGTTTGTGCGACAGCCGTACCATCAGCTGCGGCACCCCATCATCTTCTACTACGGCCACCCGGCGGTGCTCTACATCAACAAGTTCCGCGTCGCCGGCCTGCTCGAAGACCCCATCAACCAAGCCTTTGAGCAGGTGAGACTGCTGAATGAGGGTGCCAGCCGCGGACGCGCTAGATCCAAGTGGATGCCAAAAAAGTTGCAAGCAATGCGGCGCTGCTTGACGCAATCCCTGACCCACGTGCCTGCCCCACGTATGCGCAGCTCTTTGAGACTGGCGTGGATGAGATGTCGTGGGACGACCTGTCGCGCGCGCGTGACGACTGGCCGCCGGTGGAGGCCATCACAGAGTACCGCCGCCAGGCCTACCTAGTCATCAAGAAGGTGCGCCTAATCAGCAAGCTTGCCCGCGTGGTGCTCTGCTGCGCCTGGATTCGCTGCGAGCTTGGCATTTTGCAGTTGAGGAGGTGGCTCAACACGATTGCGATGTGGGCCCTTGTCGATTGCAGTTGATTGAGGAGCACCCTTCGCTCGACAAGCCGTCCGTGGGCTGGGACGACCAGGGCTGGGCCATCTTCATGGCGTTTGAGCACGAGCGCATCCACATTGAGACGTCGAGCGTGCTCATCCGTGAGGTGCGCTGAGGGGGGGGGCCACAGGGCAGGGAGGGACGTGCGGGCAGGCCACAGGGCACGCGCGGGCAGGCCACACGGCACGGACGCACGTGCAGGCCACAGGGCAGGGATGGCACACGCAGCCACAGCGTTGGGCGGGGCGGGGCAGGCGGCCAATGATGCTTATTGTGTGGCGTGCGTGGGTGTGCCTTGGTCCCTCGCGCAGCTCCCCCTGACGTGCGTGCGCAAGCCCGAGTTCTGGCCCGACTACCACCCCAGCGCCTCACAGCCCTCGCCCTCCATCCCATCCGAGGGCATGGACTACCCGGTCAACGACCTGCTGCCTGGTGAGGCGCACGGGTGCCCTGCTGCTCTTCTCGTGCTCGCGCATCGGCTCAGCAGACGAACGCCTCACAGGAACGGTTGCGGCAGCAGCACAGCCAGGCTTGCTTGGCTAGCAGCCCCAGGACCAAGCGGCGAATGAAGGGCTGGGTGTTGCCCTCTCACCTTGTTGCCCTCTCACCTTGTTGCCCTGCAGTGGAGGGCGAGGAGGTGGCGCTAGGCAAGCCACTCGACTACCCGTCCTTTGGCTGGGACAATGAGTACGGCGCCAAGGAGGTGCAGGTGCAGCCCTTCCGCGCCTCACGATACAAGGTGAATTCAGGAGCTGCTGGGCGGCAGCGTGCCGGGGCTGTGGGCGCTTGTGGAGCAGGGGCATGGCCAGGATGCAGCTGGCTGTTTGGGAGCTCAGCACGTCGGGCACGCAGCTAGACCCAGCCCAGGCACACCTGCAGCGCCTGGACAGCGGTTAGCGCGGGCTGCGCTGTGGGGCTCAGGCGGTGGCGGCAACGTGTGCGGACCCGTGTTGCCGGTCGCAGGTGACCAACGGCGAGTTCCTGCGCTTTGTCAAGGCGGGCGGCTACAGCAACGCGCGCTACTGGAGCGTGGAGGGCTGGGGCTGGCGCACCTTCCGCAACGTCAAGTGGCCCACGTTTTGGATCCCAAACGGGCCGCAGGGACTGCACAAGTGCGTGTGCACAGGGGGGGAGAGGACGTGCACCCGAGGGACGAGCTGCCAGCGTCTTTTCCGTGTGCAGCTTCATGGCAGGGACTGAGCAGCAACTGGGCTGTGCGGTGTGGCTGCTGGTCCGCTTTGCTCCCCGCAGGTACCAGCTCCGCGCTCTGTTTGACGCCATTGACATGCGTTGGGACTGGCCGGTGGACGTCAACTACCACGAGGCCAAGGCCTTTTGCGCCTGGCGCACCGAGATGGACGGATCGCCCGTCAGGTGAGGGTCGGGCATCAAGCGCTCAGATGCTGTTGCTGTTGCTGCAATTCGCACCTCGGCCGCAGGGTGTTGGTTGTTGACGCACCCGACGCTATGGACAGGTGGAGCAGCTGATGAACTGTTTAGGCTTGAGCCGATGAACCAAGCAAGCGCACTCCGTGCCAGTTCACTAGCCCACTCATCTATATACTCACTCACGTGGCGCTTGCAGGTACCGCGTGATCACCGAGGCCGAGCACATGCTGCTGCGCAACGTGGGCGACCGCGTGGACACGCCCCAGGTGCTGGCGCGCCAGGCGCTGGCGCACGGCGGCAAGGCGGCGCACGTGGCGCAGGACGCGGCGGAGCTGGCGCTGGACGCCACGCGCAACCCCGACGCATGCATGCAGGTGCGCGGCGTGCTGTGACAGGTGTAGAGGTGCCTCTACACGTCATCATGGCTGAAGGGGGGGCGGCCTTGCAGCGCACCAGTGGGATGGAATGACGGGCAGGGACAGGCCAGCGCGCATCATGCAATGGGAGTAGCAGCAGCAGTACGTGGGCGTGCGCCAGCTCTTGGCTGATTATGAGGTGGCACTTGCGCATGTGCGTGTATGCGCAGGCGGGTGGCGACGCGCCCACGGCCGTGGGCTTCAACCTGCAGCTGGCGTGGAGCAGCCAGAGCCCCGTGACGGAGCTGCCCGCCAGCAAGCGCGGCTTCCACGACGTGCTGGGCAACGCATGGGAGTGGAGCGAGGACCACTACGCCGCCTTCCCGGGCTTCAAGGTGCACCCGCTGTACGAGGACTTTTCGGCGCCGTGCTTTGGCGGCAAGCACCAGCTGGTGAGTAATAGGGCAGAGGGGCGCTGGGGCTGAGCACGGGGCAGCGGGAGAGCGTGTGCAGTGCAGTGGCAGTGGTGTGCGGGGCAGCGCAGTGTGCGTTCGGGCTGGTTTGTGCGCACCCCGTTGCGTTGCCCCCACACCCTGTGGTGCCTTGGTGGTGGTGGTGCGCAGATTGTCGGCGGGTCCTTCATCAGCACTGGGCAGCTGGGCTCCAAGTTTGCGCGCTACCAGTTCCGGCCGCACTTTTTCCAGCACGCCACGTTCCGCGTGGTGGCGCCCGACGTGCAGCTGGACCAGTATGACCTCACGCGCTACGGCCCGGAGAACCCCATTGTGAGTGTGCTACCCAGCCCCTGGGGCAGGATGTCAACCTGGGATCTGGTCAGCTGTCAGTCAGGTGCTAGGTGCAGTGCGCCCACGCCATCACTTGCTAATGCACCCACCCACTTGCAGGTGCCATTCGTCGAGCTGAGCTGTATGGACTGCGCGCCGCCATACGTTGGCGACGGGCCGTGCTGCAGCTGTAAGCGCCGCGGCGCCTACACGCCCACGCTTGCCGAGGAGAAGGAGAGCACCGCCGCCAAGAACAAGAGCACGCAGGTGCTGTACGAGAGCGACGGGCTCCTCGCCCAGGTGCTCGCCACGCACTACGGCCCGCCCGACGCGGTGTTCGCGGCGCTGGCCGGCGAGTCGGGCATCCTCCACTCGGCGCTGCACTTCCACCGGCGCCTGTCGGACGACGCCGCCGCCTGGGCGCAGCGATGCGGCCGGCCCCTCGCACGCGCGCTGGACCTCGGCTGTAGCGTGGGGCGCGGCAGCTTCGAGCTCGCGCGGCACTTCGAGCAGGTGGTGGGCGTCGACCTGAGCAACCGCGTGGTCGAGGTGGCGACCAAGCTGCGCGAGAACCGGCGCTTCGAGTACGATTGCAAGGTCGAGGGCGACGTGACGGCGCGGCTGGCGGCGGTAGTGGACGACGGTATCGACACGGCCAGGTGTACCTTCGTCACGGTGAGCGGCGACTGCCGGTTGGGGCACCGTTGAGCGGACGCAGGCCCCACAGCGATCGAGTTCAAGCTCACGCTGTGTTGCGGGCCCGCAATTGCTCTTTTGCGTTCAGGGCGATGCGTGTGCGCTCCCCGACGAGTACGTGGGCGCGTTCGACGTGGTGCTCGCGGCCAACCTGCTCGACCGCGTGCCCGACCCCCAGCGCGTGCTGCAGCAGGCGCGCGCGGCGCTGGCGCCCGGCGGTGTGCTGGTGCTCACCAGCCCCTTCTCGTGGAGCGAGGAGTACACGGACCGCGCCAACTGGCTCGGCGGCGCCTACAAGGACGGCGTGCCCGTCAGGTGCGCCTTTGGCCATTCGCGCCGTCGCACTCGCGCCTGCCAGGAGTGTCCCCGCCCTCAGGCTCTACACCTCTGTAGCAGGTCAGGCGAGGCAACTGACAGCAGCCGTGTGCCCTTGTCCATGCTTGCACACACCAATTGCAGGTCTGCGGAGCAGCTGCCCTGCCTGCTGGCGTCCATGGACTTCGAGCTGCTGGCCTCGGACCCCTGCCACCCCCTCCTCATCGCCGACCACAAGCGCAAGTTCCAGCTGCTCATCACACACAAGCTGGTGCTCAAGCGCAAGTAGACCAGCCATATGCCGCGGCTCCGCTGCTGCGCAACTGCCGTATGGCGGTAGCTGCTAGCCTTGTAGACCCTCATTGACCCGCCACGGTGCGCAATCCGCGGCAGTCGTCAGGCGGCGGGAGGTGTGATGACTCCTGCGCTTGGGCTCCTTGCGCGCGCCGGCGCTCCGCTCAGGAGCAGCAGCGTGGCTTGTAGAACACGTTCCTTTTCATCATCACCATCAACGGGGCGGGCGGGGCACAGCGCCCTTCATAGAGTTGCGATTTTGCCTCCTGGATTGCGGGCTGCACCTGCTTGGGGCAAGCAATAGCGTGCATGCACGTCCCCCGCCAGGAGCTGCTGGGGTGTGCCAGCCCTCGGACGGCAGGGGATGCTGGTCGGATCACATCGCTGGATGGTCTTGGCGGGACGTGGCGCTGGTGGTGGTTCATATTGGCCTGCTGCTGCTCCCGCAGCGCAGCAGCGCCCTCTTTGCTCTCCTTTGCTGCTTTTTGCTGACACTCCGTGCCCCGCCACCACATCAAGCACTAACAATGAAGCGCTCTCCTCCAAGAGCATAGGCAGCACCCCGCGTGTTGTCGTACGTAGAAATGCCTGCTTGCTCGCCCCATGGCGGCCGCCGCACACACTGTGCTACGCACCCTCGTGTGTGTCTCCTCGCCTGCACTCCTTCCATCCCCCCCCTGCAATCTTTGACTGATCGATTCGCCCACCAGATCTCGATCGAACGGTTGCAACTGTGTTTGAAGGTTCGGCTCACCGAACACAGCAGCAGAAAGGCACAGTCGACGCTGAGTTGCGCCAGTGGCTCCTCCGTGCGCATACTCGTGCCGTGGTGTGGTCGAGCGCGTGGAGGGCGCGTGTTCGTGGCGGCGGTGCAGTCGTAACCAAAGCGCACATTGGCAGAGCGCGGCAGCGCATCGGCAACTATGAGCTCGGACACGGCTCCTCTGCTCGCGCAGGCAAGCGTTCGGCGATGTGGCGCGAGCCCACCCGGCTGTCCACGGCCGCACACGCCGAGCCAGGCGCACAGTGTTGCAATGCTGCAGGATCACAGGATGCACAGTGTTGCAATGCTGCAGGATCATGGCCATCAGCACCACCACCGCGATCATGGCCATCAGAACGGGCATGCCGCTGTCAGCTGCGGGGAGGCCGGGCATGAGGCCGACGAGCACATGCACTACACGCACCGCTCTTCTTGGCTGAGAGCCTTCATCCTGGGCGCCAACGACGGCCTCGTGTCCGTGGCGTGCGTCATCCTGGGCGTGGCCGGCGGCTCGGACGAGCTGCACACGCTGTGGGTGGGGCATGAGCTCCAGGCACCTATCGCGCAGCTGCTCCTCTGCTGCAGCTCCTCCAAGCTGTGCACATGCCCGCTTGCGCTGTGCGTGCACGCAGTCGCCTGGCGGCACTGGCGGCGTGGATCGCCGGCGCGCTGTCCAGTGAGTGGGTCGCGGCCACAGTCACTCGAGGGCAGGGAGTGGCGGGTAGGGCTGCGTCACTGACACATTGCTGCTTGCTCTGGTTGCAGTGGCTGTGGGCGAGTACATCAGCGTGTCGGGTCAGCGGGACTGCGAGGAGGCGGACGTGCAGAAGGAGCGTGACGCGCAGGCAAAGGGGCCAGAGATGCAGCAGCACGAGCTGGAGGAGCTCACTGAGATTTACATCAAGAGGTGCGCCGTAAACCGCCGTAAGCTAGGATGAGAAGCGCGCCCAGGTGTGTGCAGATGGCACACGGGGCTGGGTGCATGCTTGGGTGTGTGATGCGGGCGGTGTGCTGCAGGGGCCTGAGCGCAGCCAAGTGGCCGTGGCACACCTTTCTGCACCCTCACATTCGCGTCTGTTCTCCTTGCAGGGGCCTGAGCCCAGCCCTGGCGCGGGAGGTGGCCGAGGAGCTGACCGCCACTGACGTGATTCGGGCACACGCGCGCGACGAGCTGGGCATCGACCTGGACGACATGGCGGACCCGCTGCAGGCTTCCCTGGTCAGCGGGCTGGCCTTCACGGCGGGCGCGTTGGGGCCGCTGCTGGCGGGATCCTTTGTCCCTGACCACTGGTGAGCTCAACTGTGTACGTGTGAGGCTTGCCTGGCGCTTCAAGGCAGCCCAGGCCCGAGCGTGCCGTGAATCATTGGCAGCGGTGACATGCTGGCAATGCGTGCAGGATGCGCGTCGTTGCGGTGGTGGTGACCAGCAGCCTGGGCCTGGCGCTGTTCGGCTACATTGGGGCGGCCCTGGGCGGCGCGCGCGTGCTCATTGGCACGGCGCGCGTGCTGGTGGGCGGCTGGCTGGCCATGGCCGTCACGTACCTGGTGGGGGTAGGATTCGCCAAGTCCATCCTGGGATGAGATGTTGCCCCCGTGATCGCGGAACTTGCTTTTGGACAGCGTGCGACCCCGCGAACCCATGTAGCTATGATCTCTATGATCTTCCACGTGATCCCAATACCTATGCTCCCCCAATGGTGGCTTGTCCCCCTCACTTGATGTTGCCCGCGTGAGGACGCGTGTGCGCCTGGGTCCAGTGTGCCAATGGCTGTGCCGCTTGGCCTGGAGCTCTGGCTTGTCCACTATGGCGATAATCTGGCCCTGCTACAGCGTGAAACTGCGTGTGTGCGCTTGTCGAGAAAATGCAAGCCCCTGCCATGCGTGTCGAGGGGAAGCGAGAAGGGGAGGAGCTGCGAGCGTGGCGCAGTCAATCCGCGCAGGCCGCAGCGCTTGTGTGCAGTCCCGTTGCGGCAGGAGCTCCTCCCTCGGTGACCTTTGGCGCGGCCACACCAACTCGCACACACCCGCAGTCGGCAGCAGGCGGCACGATGCTCTGGTTCTCGTCCTCGCCAGCAGCAGCGGCGGCGGCAGCGGGTGCAGAGGGGCGCAGCAAGCGTCCAGGCGCCCCACAACTTAGCCCAGCAGCAGCAGCGGCGACCTTCATCAGCATGAGCGTGGACCCAATGCTGCTGTGGGCTCTCGCCAGCGACGCCAAGCTGCAGCAGCAGCGAGGGCAAGGGGAGGCGATGACGTGGGCGGCAGTGTGGGCGCACCAACAGCAGCACCAACAACAGGACGCGGGGCGCAGGGCAGCATCCACGGCGTCAGCGCCTGCGTCCTTCTCAGCAGCCACCATCACCAGCCACGGCAAGCAGCAGCAGCAGCAGCAGCAGCGGCCGGATGAAGCGGGCGGTGGGCCATCGGCCGACGCGGCGCGGGTCCTTTCAGAAGCGGACGCGCTCCTGGCCTTCGCAAGCGTGGACCAGCGGGGCACAAGGAGCATACGTGGAGCCTACGTGCACGCGAGCTAGCAGCGTGGGCGGCTGTGCGCGCGGTGCATGCAGGCACATGTACAATCGGCGCGCCATGGCAGCCACTGCGCAGCCAAATGCGCATGCCATCCTAGCGCCTCCCATGTCAGCAGCGCATCCTGCCTCCGTCCGTTCTTTGCAGCGTCCCGCTCTCTCCCCCTCCCTCTTCCTTCCCCACACGCGCCGCTCGCTCCTTTCACCTCCCTTCTCCATGACCTTTCAGGTTGAGACGTTGTGTGCGTCAAAGTGTGTAGGTTTGTGGTTGTCGCTTGTTGCCATTGCATCGCCACCCACGCTGCTGGGAGGGCTGATTGCGTGCTGCTCTGGCACGCCCGCTCCATGTCTTTGACGCGCCTGTTGACGATAGGCCAGCAAACTGTTGCCGCTGCTCTACCTTAGCCATGTTGTGTGTGTTTGCGCTTACTTGAAGACTCTAGCCGACAGCGAGTTAAGAGGACCTTGACGAGTTTAGAGGAGCTTGACGGCGTGTGGTAGGGACTTTTCGTGTCGCTGCGTGTGTGGACAGGTCTGTAGGAGGCTAGTGCTTGCTCTTGCTGAGTAGCTCTCGAGATTCGGTGGGTGGAGACATGACGCAACTGATGCTGGGCCACCACTTGGGCAGCAGCGCTGCATATATGGTCGTGGCGGCCCCCACGACGTGCGTTGCTGGTGCAGCGCCCTGCCATGTACACTACTGGATGCGTTGATTCGTGTGCGTCGTCACCAATGCGCGCCCGCCCGCATCATGCAATTTTCAGCCGTCACCGTCCACCGTTGCTGTTGCAGTCCAGACCATCAGCGTGCACAGATCTTCCTTCAGGGTGACTCAGGGTGCGGACCGACCCGCGCTGCGTCCCCCACCGCCGCCGCCACGCCCACCTCGCCCGCCTCGGCCAGCGCTGGCTGCACCTCTCCCCGCGCCCCGCCCGCCGCTCCTGCCCCCTCGCCCGGCAGCAGACGCGCCTCTGCCTCCAGCACCGCCACCAGAGCCACGGCCTGACGCGCCCGCCCTCCCAGCAGGCCGCCCTGACCGCAAGCTGCGCATCTCGCTCTCAGCCGCTGCGCAGCACACACGCGCACAACGTACCAATGTGCACTCGCTGTGCCAAACTCGCTGTGCCTGCCACAAGCCAAGGCCACGCACGGCAAGCGCGCACCTGACACGGTGTCCTCAAAGCCAGCCAGCGCCGAAAGCTTGCCCCACTCCTCCCGCAGGCCTTGCTTGGTCAGCGGCCCCGAGCCCAGGCTCTTGGCGATGGCCTGGTCAAGGGATATGCCGCGCGGGCGCTGCGCAGTGGCGGGCGCTGCCTTCTTGGACGCCCCTGCCTTGGCGGACGGCGCAGCGCTGTCCGATTGGCTGCTGGCCTCGGCCTCAGCTTCCTGCTTCTTTTTCTGCTCCAACTTGCGCGTGTTGAAGGCCCCGATCTTGGCCGCTGCCTCGCTGGCGTGCTGCAGCAGCTCAGCTTGGCCCAGGGATGCTGCGTTAACGGCACAGGTGGTGCGTAGCAGGAGCAGGAGCGTGTCACGGGGTGGGAAGACTGCCCTTGGCGTGGCTGACCAAGGTGTGCGCACGGCCCTTGCTCACCGTCAGCGAAGAGCATGTCCCGGCCACGCGTGCTGAGCAGCGTGGCCCCCGCCGCCTGCGCCAGGCCCACGGCCAGCGCCGCCATGTCGGCCACATACGCGTTCATCTGCACGCGCACCACCTTGTGGTGGGCCACGAGCTCCTTGAGACCACTGCGGGGAGCACGGCAGCAGGCAAACGTCGTACGGCGCCTCCCGTCACCCCTGGTGCAGCTGCAGGTGCACCGAGCTGCCAAGGCTGCGCACTGTCGCTCACTTTGCTTGGCTGTCCTGGAACTGCGCCTTGCCAAGCTTCAGGAGCGCGCGCGACGTGCAGGCCCACAGCGTTTCCTGCTCAGCGCTGCTCCAGGCGCTGCCCTCGGGCCACCAGGGGGGGGCCACTGGCTGCCTTGCTCGTGCTTGCTTTGCGCCTGCCTCCTGCAAGGGCCAAGAGCACTGCACGCACACTGTGGGGCCTCGGATGGCAGCACGACGGCAGGAGGAGAACAGCACGCCCCCCGCTCACCAGCGCTGCAGCGTCGCCGCTAGAGGCACTGCTGCTGTCGTCGCCGTCGCCTTGCCGCTGCTCCTGCTGGTCGAGGGGCTGTTCCCGAGCGCTTGTGGCCAGCGCCGTGATGGACCGTGCGACCAACATCTGTCCGGCGGCGCTCAGGGCCACAGCGCCGCCTGCACTGCTGCTACCGCCCAGGGTGGCGGCACCCGGTGCCCAGCATGGCTGCACAGGCCGGCGGAGGGGCGCAGGGCCAAGGAGGCACGCCCGATGCTGCGTCTGCGTCCACTGGCACTGCTGCAACGCGGTCTGCATCTTTGCTGTGTTGAGGGGTGCTTTGCCTTAGTGCTAGCCTAAGGTTATGAGCACAATGCGGAGTGCGCGCCGCCATGAGGGCTGCTGTACGCCGCGGCACGGACGAGAGTCGGGCACGATTGCAGGTCCCCTGCTGGAATCATGGCACATCATGGTAAAGCTATTCTACAGGGGCCCTTCTGTCTACACGGTCTACACGGTGCGTGGTCAAGCCAAGAAGTGCCCATAGTACGACGCCGCGGTGCGCCCTTCCCGCTTGGTGACGTCAGTGGCGTTGAGGTGGTGCGTGTGGTGCTTTGGCCCTGCGCGCAGGCCACCACAGCACGCCAGCAGGTGAGCAAGTGCACCTCTGCCGCCCAGCGGCTGCCTTCCAGCCTTGCTCTCTGCTTTCCCTCGCTCGCCCTGACGAACCCGCCCTGCAGCCTGCCAGCCCCTCTCACCTGGCTTGATGTTGTGCCACCCGACCTCCTGGCTGTTGGTCATGGAGCCCTTGCAGGCGTGCTGCCGCTCGTACTCGAGGCGCACGTGCCTCAGCCAGTCGGCGCGGTACCGGTCGTAGCTAATGTAGCTCTTGGGCACCTTTGGCTGGGCGCTGAACTGCAGAAGCCCGTCCACCGCCTTGTGGAACTCTTGCCGCGGCATCACGGCGTCGCGGTCGAAGTCGCAGTACGTGAACCAGGCGTCGAGCTGCAGACAATGCACATGGCCATGGTTGTGGTTGGCTCCGATGGCCGCAGCTCCAATGGAGCGAGCTGCCCAATGGTGTCGAGCAGTGCGCCCCACGCACCCTGCACCTGCTCCCCCCTCCCCACCTCCGCATCCTGCGCACCTCATGCTTGCGCGGTTGCCGGCCAAGCAGCTCCCTGCACATGTCCCCAAGGCTGGCTCTGAGGATGTGCACATTGCCGTCCACCTCCAGAATCGTCGACGTGGGGCTGTCCTTCAGCAGGTACTTGTCGAAGCACTCCTGCGAACGCAACAGCGAGCGACGCACCTCTGCGTTGCTGCTCTTCGCCCGCTTGCTCCCGCGCGGCATGCCGTAGATGACGCCCAGGATGCGAGCAGGGGCCAATCGGGCCACTAGCAAGCGCTGCGGCGCTGCACCTACGTGGTAGCGCTCGGCCGGGATTTCGTGGAAGACGTATTCGTGCTCCTTGGCGGTGAGCTCCTTCACGGGGTCGCTGGGCCCGAGCGAGGTCAAGCCGAAGAACGCCATCCTGTGGTGCTGCTGCGTGTGGTCTGCTTCGAACTCGCTTGGGGTGCTGCTGCTCGCTCCTGCCGCTCCTTTCTCGCCCTGGCCATGAGGGTTTGCATCTGTTCACGATCAGGCTCTCCGCTTCCAGACCACGGCGTGCGAGCAGCCCCACTGGTACTTGCGTACGTGCTCCCGGATCAGGAAGGGCATGTCCTCCTGGTAGACCAGCTCAAAGCCATTGTCCCGCATCACGGCGGCCACGGCGTCAGCGCTCCTGGACGGCTTGCCATCCTGCAGTGGGGCGGGGTGCGTGGGGCATGTGAAAGGGCAATCCATACACTTTGACGTGACGTATGCCACGCACACCACGAGCAAAGTGAGCGGATCTCCCTGCCCACGCAACGCACCGCGCCGAGCTTGGCCCCCAGCCAGTGATCCTTTGGCGTCCACGCCGCCAGCCAGCTGTAGGGCGACACCAGCACTGCCACGCCGCCAGGCTTGATCTGTGTGGGCCAGTGCGGGACCAGGGCACAACACGTTCGCTCCTCCCACCAGCAGCGCAAGTATGGCCGAATGGCCCCACCTCGCCCCGGCTCATACGACCCAGACCATGCACGTGGTGCAGGAAAAGGGCCAGCTCACCAGCGCAGGCAGGCGGTTGAGGAAGAGCATGGGGTCGGGCAGGCGGCAGAGCAGGTTGGCGGCCAGCACCACGTCAAAGGGCGCGTGGGGCAGCCCGTCAGGGATGTTGCACGCGTCGCCCTGCAGCGCGGGGGCATCACATACTACATTACTAACCACTCAACCAGTCAGTGCCTGCCTCGTGTTGCTGGGCAAGTGCTGCGTCAGGTGCAATCAAGCGCCAGCTGCTGGTGGTAAGCCCTGCCAAAGACGATTGACCTCTGCAGCAGGGCTGCACTAGGGCTGCACTCCCAGCTCCCACACCTGCTGGAAGGTGACGCGGCCCCGCTGTATATCCTTGGGCACAGACGCCGAGTAGGTCTGCCGGATGTCGCCCTCCACCACCGCCTCGTACGTCCGAGTGCCCGTCTGCTGCAAGTCCTGCACACACACCAGACAAGTGATGGTGCACCGCCCGCACGCTTCAGACAGTGCTCACCACCCACTGACACCATTCAGTGACTGCCATCGCGCAACCTGGCTGAGGATGGGCAGGACAGCGCGATGCCACACGTGCCTGCGCTGCGGCGATGAAGGCGTGCGAGTAGTCCACGCCCAGCACGTGCTCGTAGTGCCTGGCCAGCTCAAAGGACGCGCCGCCTACTGCGCAGCCCATGTCCAGCGCCGACCCGCTGGGACGCGAGGCAAAGCGCTTGCACAGCAGCGCCAGCCGGCCCGTGAAGTTGAGAGCCGTCTGCGGAGGCACCACAGCGTGAGCACCACTGCCGCCGCGCTCACCCTCATCCTCTCTGGATGGCGCACGTGTGGTGCACGCTCGCGATGATCAGATGGCCCATCGCGGCAAGCCACGTCAGCCGCAGGATGGCAAGCAGCACCGCGTAGTCATGCACGCACCTTTGGCCCTGCGGCGTAGGGCAGCAGGTCGCTGTCTGCGGCGAAGTGGAACTGCACGTACTCGTCCACCGCCCTGCGCGTCTCGTAGGCCGCTGCTCCGCCTCCGGCAGACGACGTGGTGCTGCGCTCCTCCAGCGAGCTCGCATCGGAGGCCGCCTTGCGCACGGCAGCGATCGCGGCGCGGAGCACGGGCCACGCGAGTCCACCCACCGTCGCGCCGGCCACCAGCGCCAGGACGGTCTTGCGGTCCAAATCGCCGAGCCGGAAGGCAGGGGGGGGCGTCGCTGGTGCCGCCATCGCGCTTGATGGCCGCTGGATGGCCCTGGATCACCGCCACCCCATCACGACATGGCAGACCCTCAATTTGCTGGAGCACGTCCGCAGAGTGCCCAGAGCAGCGCAAGATGGCCGCCAATGGCGTGCTGAGGCAGCATTACGTCCTGCCGTGCGACGGCTGGCACACCCGCAGCCCCTGGCACGCTCAAACACCACACGCGGCGCGCGGCCGCCGGCACGGCGCTGCAGGCAGAGCTCTGGCGCCTAGCATACGACACGGCACCTGCAGCAGCATGCTGTGGGCACCCAGCAGCACACAGCACGGATGCACACAGCGGCACACAGCAGCGCCGGCGCTCGATCGCAGCTGCAGAACACGTCCGGTGGCGTGTGCCGCAGCAGCCAGCGACAGCAGCAGCAGCTGGGACGCCAGCAGCAGCACCTGGCCAGCAGACGGCCAGCAAGCAGCGTTGCCGACGCCGCTGCACCTGCCTTTAGGGGCGCGCCTGCGCCAGTGGGTGGGCTCGCGCTTGCAGCCGCTGGTGGCCTGGGTCACCCTGTACCAAGACATCCTGCTGCGCGTGCTGCTCACGGTGGCGCTGCTGGTGGTGGTGCGCTGCGGGCTCTTCGTCCCGCTGCCTGGACTGGACTTTGCGCTCTTCCCAGAGCCGCCCACCTTCTCAGAAGGTCAGGCGTCACCATGAGGCGTTACCATAAGACAGGAAGCACACTGAAGTGCACAGAGCGCAGTGCCCTGAGCCGTAAAAGGGCTTGCAAGTGGGAAGCAGCGAGCAGACGTGTGTCTCGCTCGCCCGTAGCGACCTCTATTACACCGCTCCCCTGGTGTGCAGGTGAGCGCTTGGTGCGTGCGCTGTACGGCCAGGCGCGCGCTCTGCCCGCCTCGCTGTTTGAGCTGGGCATCTCCCCCTTCATCAACGCCTCCATCCTCGTCACGCTGGTGCTGGCTATGCCTGAGCAACTGGTGAGGGCGCACAGCAGCAGCTCATGTGTGCTGCCAATGTGTTGGTCAGGCTGCACCGCACGCTAGTCAAGCCGCCTGCGCTTGGTGGGGGGTGGGTGGTGGGTGGTGGGGCATCTGCTGGCAGCAACTGTCAACGCGCAGCGCAGGGCGAGGTGAGGCAGGGCAGGGCAGGGCAGGGGAGAGGTGCACCTCAGACGCGCTGCTGCTCACGTAGCTGCCGTGCGCCTCGTGCTGCACGACGCAGGTGGCGTGGGGCCCTCTGATGCGCCTGAGGGAGGCACGCAAGGAGGGCAGAGCGGTGAGCGACACACATGATGCGCCCAGCAGGCATATTAGGCACAAACCAGCATAACCGCGCCATCGGCTCAAGGCACGCAGCAGCCCCTGTGTGGCCCTCACAGGCTGTGCGAGTGTGCCATGCTGCACCCCGTGCTCCTTCCTGCTGGCGCAGGGTCAAGCGCACATCACCTCGGTGCTCAACTGGCTGGCGCTGGGCTTTTCAGTCTACTTTGTGAGAGCAGAGCAGAGCCTGCCTGGTTATGCCGCATGGGAAGCCGGTGCCTAGCTGGTGGGCATTCTCCTGCGCCCAGTGCCTCACTCGAAACGGGCTGTTCCAGCAGGGCTCGCAGTTTGCTGATCACGAGCAAACAGTCCCTTGCTCGCTCACTGGCCAACATTCCCACTTGCATTCCCTTCGTGCTGCCGCACCCACTGCACCGCACTGCACTGCACTGCGTAGGCGCTGGTCAAGGCCTTTGAGCTGCAGCCCTACGCCGTGGCACCCAACGCCGCCTTCATCCCCCTCACCGCCATGACCCTCGTGGCTGGGTCAGCAATCATCCAGGTAGGCCCAACAGGGCGTGTTGAGCTCCACGACAGGTGCTGCTGTCTTTCAGGGCCAAGGCAGAATCAGCCTTGGAGTTCTCACTTCAGAAGTGCGTGCTGCTTTGCCCCGTGCGCAGCACTGCGCGTCGGTCATCACGGCCAGCGGCATTGGCAACGGCTCCTCGCTCGTCATCTGCTGCGGCATCGTCACGGGTAGGCGTGGTGCTGTTGCCCTGCTGGGCACGTGCCCGTGCGTGCATGCATGGCAATCGGCGCGCCATGCTTTGGTGCGTCTCCATGCCCCTGGTAGCGTACGTATGTGCCAGCGGATGAATGCGTGTCGCCCGGCCGTGCGTCCCCTTGCCCGCAGAGTATGCCGAGGCGCTTCACTCGGTCATGTCCCGCTTTGAGGCCGGCGCCATTGCGCTGCCGCTGCTGGCCACGCTGGGCGGCGCCTACCTGCTGCTGGCGCTGGCCGCAGTCTACATCTCACGCACCGAGCTCAGGCTGCCCGTGCTGCAGTACAGCCGCAGCAGCAGCGACCCACTGGTGAGTCCTTACTCGGTCAGGTTCGTCTGGCCTGGCCCCCTAGCCTGCACGCCATGGCCACAGTGTTCTGGGTTACTGTTGGCTTCCATGCCGCGACACGCCTTTGGTCTGTTCTGTATGTGGCACTGGCTTGTCCATTGTAAGCCCCTCTCCCACGTGCGATGTGCGTGCAGGTTGGCCCTGGCGAGACGCCCCCCGGCATGCAGCCGGTCAACCCTGACATGCAGTTCTTTGTGCGGGCGCGGCACCTGGCCGAGCAGCGCATGGCGCGCAAGGTGCAGCGTGCTGAGTACTTTCCAATCGCCATCAACAGCAGTGGCATGATGGTGAGCACGCTGGGGCCCTGCTGGCGCCCGTCTGACTGTAAGTGCACCCTGCATCCACGTGTGGCTTGGCCTGGGCGGCCGAGGCTGCATGCCACTCGTGCCACAATGTGAGCCAGCCTCTTTCTCTCTCTATTCCCCTCCCTCCCTCCCTCCCTTTCCCCCTCCCTCCCTTTCCCCCTCCCTC
>QAXK01001170.1:0-17959 GCA_004335735.1 Chlorella sp. KRBP
GTCAGAGTGGCTGTTCGGGTTTGAGCGTCCGCGTTTGCTGCTCTGCTAGCTGCAGCTGCTCCAGTTGCTGCTCCATG
Organism: Chlorella sp. KRBP; assembly: GCA_004335735.1. NCBI lineage: Eukaryota > Viridiplantae > Chlorophyta > Trebouxiophyceae > Chlorellales > Chlorellaceae > Chlorella > Chlorella sp. KRBP. The sequence continues at coordinate 78 of QAXK01001170.1, forward strand.
GCGGGTGAGTGCTGTGCTGCACGGTGTGTGCACGCGGGGAGGCAGGCACCGTGCGCATGGGGCTTGCGCGCCGTGAGGACGAAGCGAGCAGGCGGGGCCTTGTGGGTGCAGGTGCGCAAGGCTGATGGCATTGCAGGCACTAGCCACGCCAATGTGGCCCTGGTGAGACTGCGTCAGCTGAAGGCACGACCGCACAACGCACGACGCACGGGTGCATACAGAGCCTGCCAGTGTATGTAGCAGTGCATCAAGGCTCAAGGCCTATGCAGTGGGAAGCTCAAGGTGGCACCAGATGCACGGAGGACTCGGGCACCTCTCCACGCACTGGCGCCCAGCGCAGCACCTGCCCTAGCTGCAGCTTGCTTTGCCAGAGGAGGCGGACAGGCGCGTCCTGAGGGCCGCCAAGTTGCCAGGGCAGGCCACGCCCTCACCCTCCACCCACGCACACAACGCTGCCACCTCCGCCCGTCCCAACCACACCGTTCGCCCCACGCCGCTCCCACCCGCACTCCCATCACCACCATCCACATCCGCCACAAGCACCATCCTCGCCTGCCATGACGCAGTGCCCCCCGCCGCCGCCTGCACTCCGGTATCGGCCACCGCAGGCGTGGCTGCTGCTGCTGCTGCTGCGGTTGCCAGGGCAGGGCCTGGTGCGGCAAGGGTAGCACGAGGGTCAGTGCCGTCGCCGCGTCCGCCCATGCGCTGCTGTGTGCGCAGCTGCTTGCGCCTCAAGCTGGCGGCCCTCGCCGCCTTGACGCTCCTCTCCGCCGCATCCTCTCCGTCAGTGCCGTCGCCGGCTTGAGCGGACTGGGCAGGGCTTGAAACATCCCCGCTCTGCCTGTTGTGCTGCAGTGAGGCGGCAGTGCCGTGCTGCCCTGCTGGTGGGCTGGGTGTGCCGCCTTGTGGTGAGGAAGAGGGAGAGGTGGAGGAGGAGGAGGTTGGCTGCGGAGCGTGCGCCGCCCCAGCGGCGAGGGTTGAGGCGGCGGCTGCGTCCATGCATGAGAGGAAGGCGTCGGTCCAGTCTTGGGCTGGCGAGCAGCGGAGGAGGGACAGGGCGTGGGCGCAGCGTGCCAGCTCCTGCGACAAGGCAGCAAGCACCAGCACGAGGGAGTATTGCTCCTTGCTCCTGCTCAAGGGAACACTAACAGCACCACCACCAACACGTTCCACAGCAGGTGCGCTCAGAAAGGGCACGCACCGTGCCAGACAGGCTGTGCAGTCGCGGCCGCGACACGGCAAACCACCTGGCCAGCCACTGCTGCGGCGGGCGCACTTGGCCCTGTGCCAGGCTGCCCAGCAGACCGCACAGCTGCGCCATGGAGAGGCCCGCCAGCATGCGCAGCGACTGGAGGAAGAAACGGTCCATCCACACCTGCGATGGTAGCAGGAGGGAGGGAGGAAGGGAGCAGCCGCCGTTGATGTTCAGCCATGTCAAGTCTAGCAGGCAGACGCGTGAGCATGCGGCGCGGCCACATGTGAATGAAACTCCTGAGCGTCAACTCCTGGGCGTCAAAGCAGGTGCTCATTGGTGACCAAGGCTGACCTTAACCATGGCACCACCTGGTGATGACGATGGCAGTGAACACAGGCTCACCTGTGGCGGCCACCTGGCCAGCTTGGCCCACCCGTACACGAGGATGACCAGCTCCTCAGCGTTGAAGGAGGGCAGACGCTCAAACGTCGCCTCGTGCATGGCAGCCAACCACCGGCGGGGTGGCGCCCACCTCAGCGTGCCCAGCGCAAGCACGATGTGTGCGCAGTCCTGCACGGGTGACAGGAGCGGCAAGCATGGTGCTCCATTCTACCTGGTGTATGCACGGTTTTGCGCTACGCTGCCTGCAGGTTGAAGCGCAACGGCTGCGGCGTGCCTGCGGCATCGCGCTGACCGTTGGGAGCATGCTGCGAGTCAGCTGGAAGGAGGACGATAGCTACGACGAGGGCTCACCCATGCGGTGAAGTAGGGCATGCATGCCATGGAGGCTTGCAACCAGGCGGGCTGCAGCTCTGCGTGCGGCTCGGCCCTCAGGCGCGCCAAGGCCACCACCATGTGGGACGCCTCCTGCATGCACAGGCGGTTTTGTGCAAGCGCTCTTACCTCAAGCTACCGCAAGAGCCATAGGCACCTGAGCCTGGTAGTCAGGCAAGTGTACGGGTCTGTGGATGACGTGTGGGCGGCACGTGGAGGCCGTGTCCCGCCGTGGCCAGCAGGCGAGGCAGGAAGAACGAATGCAGTGTGGGCTCACCGTGGCGGTCATGCGTCCCAGCTGCAGCCGTTGTGGCGAGGTGCAAAACAGCGCCCAGCCAGCGGGAGGTCGCTGCTTCAGCTGCATCAGGCTCACCAGGACCATCACCACCTCCTGCACACAAAGCAACACGCATACACGCACGTGTTGATTCCTAGGGTGGGAGTGAAAGCTTGCACCTGCTGTGGCCCACTGCTTGACGGCGAGTTTGGCTAGTCACGGACACCATGCAAACCCTCTCCACACCTTGGTTTTCGTCGCCCTGGCCTTGTGCGACGCAAAGCACCGCAGCAGCGTCTTCACCCACTCCGCGCGTGAAAACAGCGCTTTGCCCGCTGCTGCTGCGGGCCCCGCCATGCCTCCAGCACCGCCACCGCTGCGTCGTGCTGCTGCTGCTGCGGCGGTGGCAGCGGACACAGAGACGGTGGTGGCGCACTGGGGCAGGTGTGCGGGCAGCCACAGCATCTGGGCGATGTCCACTGGGTTGCACGTGGGCTGAGCACGGCCCCTGCCTGGATGTGACGCAGTGGTGGTGTCGCCGCCGCCGTTGCTTGCGTCTGCGCCTCGCTGTGCCAGGTCCTTGGAGAGCTGCGTAGAGCAAGGACCGAGCGGACGGCACGACTCCCTCTCCGCATTCCCGCCACCACGCTGCCAAGCTGGTGGTAAGAGACCAAAGGCTGGTGTGACGAGAGTCTCCACTGCCCTGCTGCTACACACGGGCACCAGGCCCCTGCTCTGTGTGGGCTGCACGGCACGCCACTGTGCAGCTGCCCTCCCTGCTCACCTGCAGGAAGCTGTGCATCCAGGCCCTCCCAGGGTGTACTCGTAGCTCAGCCAACGCCCACGCAATGTTGCCCAGCGCCTGCGCACAAGCACGCCACATTTGCCAGCTGTTCGGTTCGGTGTGCGTCCTGGTTGTCGTTTGTGACCTGCATGCCTGTTCTAACGGCGCCCCCCCGGACAGCACTGAATGCAGGTCATGCCGGCCAAACTTGCCAACGGTGTTGTGCTTCTTAGCTGTGGCCCGACGTCCTGCACAGCTCAACCTCTGTGGTTGGCACGTGCTGGTCGTGCTTGCCTCTGCCACCCTCTCACCTGTGGCGTGTGGTCCTGCATGGTCTCTAGGCTGCGGGCCAGCAGGGGAGGCAGCAGACCTTCGAGGTCACTGGACGGCACCTGCGCACGCGTGGCGAGGCCGCCGCATGACCCATGACATGAGGAGACAGGCACCTACCAGCTCATGGCGTTCTGCCCAGCAACCTAACGACCACCTCTGCACCTACACTGGCAACTGCACTCCTGAGTAGCGCCTTTCGCGTGGCATGCCACCACAATGCTGATCCGTGCTGCTCCTTGGTTGATGCGTCCTGAAGCCCCGTGCGTTTCAAGCTACACACACACTCTCCCTCCCCCCCTCACGCACTCCTCTTCTCTCACCCGGAGCGTGGCCAGGGCCCACAGGATGTTGGAGATGGCCTGAGGGGTGGCCCCCGGCGCCACAGCCGTGGTTGCGTGCACGTACGCCTTCAGCCACTCGGGTGATGGCTCGTGGCCTAGCCGGGCAAGCGCCCACACGCACTGACCCATGCTCATGACATCGCACCTGCGCGGCGCCGCGTCCATGCATCACTTGTTGCTGTGGTTCCCTTGTTGCGGGCTGCGGCATGAAAACAGGTGCAGTTTACCGCCTCTCCACGCCACACTCTGGGAGCTCCGTTGCCGCGTTCCTACATGCTGGCTGTTCCTCGTCATCAGCAGCACGAAAGCGTACCCTTCGCCTGCGTCCCCGAAGCCTCGCCCATGCCGCACCCTAACAGGTGCTCACCCTTCCTGCGCCATAAGCAAGGGCTCCATGTCGTCCAGCAGCGCCCCGACCTGCACCAGCCCCGGGCTCATGCGCAGCTTGCCGCACGCCCACAGCACATTGGACGCCACGCGCACGCACATGTGCACCGGCTGGTTCGGCTGATGCTGGTACCCCTCACCCTCCTGCTGAGCACGCTGCTGGCTGCGGGTGCGGTGCTGCTGCCCGTGCTGCACGCGTGCTTCGCCCTGCAGCCCGCCTTGCGGGGAGGGAGGCGGGGAGGGAGGTGCGTCGGGTAGCACGCGCAGCAGGTGCGTCACCACATCCACCACCAGCACCACTGCGTCAGAGTCCTCAAAGCGGGTCATCTGCTTCTGCCGCGGCACCTGCTGGCACGGCACGCGTGTGTCGCCGGCGGTAATGCTGCTGCCAGCTCCCATGGTGTGCTGAATGCCAAGCTAGGTATCATGCAACACTGTAGAGGTGTGCAGCGGGTGTGTGGCTGCGCGAGCGCGACACACGACGGACCGAGGGCCACGCACCTTTGTGAGGTGCTGCAGCAGGGCCAGAAGGTTGGCGGCGCTGAGCTGCGTCTGCTGCTGCCGGTACAGCGCCTCCAGTTGCCCCCATTCGGTGCAGCTGCGTATCTGCACCGTCAGGCGACGCGCGTTGATGGTCGGCCGCCGGGCCACTTCCGAGCTGCTGGCCGCTGGTGGCTGGGGGCGCGCTGCTGCCTGAGATGCGTCTGCTTTTGAAGGTGGCTGTAGTGGTGCAGCTGCTGGTGGCCGGGGTGGCGGTGCGTTTGGGAGCGGTGGGCGGCGTGAGTCCCCCGCCGCCAGTAGACCATCAAAGCCACGGCTGCCGATAGCGTGTGCTCGCAGCGCCGTGGTGGCTTGCTGCCGTGTGCTGCTTTTTGGTGCAAGTGCTGGGCGTGCCGGCGGCAGGAGCACGATGTGCGCCGTGGCGTGCGCTGCCTGGCATGCCGTCAGCGCCAGGTGGTGGGCATGCGCAGCCCCCGCTGACGACGCCATCAAAGGCAATCCAAGCGTTTGGAGGGCTCCTGCGCACTCCACCAACTGAAAAATCTGTTGGAGCGCCTGCCCAAACGCAAAATCGCTGCGATCCGCCACACGATGAGGACCACAATGGCTCTGCCAGTGACCTCCTGCAGCGGTGGCCTGCAGAGCGTGGCGGTGCAGCGGAGGCCGCAACCTTTCCTCGCCGCTGCTGGAGCGGAGGCCACGGCGAGGCGCTGCAGCACCATCACGAGCTCACTGGCGAGCGTGCTGCAGCCACGGCAGTGCATGCCTGGGCTGTGGGCGCGAGGTCCACCTCAGCTTGCTCCGGGCCAGGCAAATCGAGCGGCAGCGCGGCGATCGGGCGTGCGTGCACGCGCCACAAAGACGGAGAAGGAGCAGCAGTTCGAGCCCAAGACGGCGCGCGAGGCCATCGAGACCGCCACGCGCCTGCAGAACGAGCAGAAGCGATTCGACGAGGCCGTGCGGCTCTACGTGCTGGCCATGCAGATGCAGCCCAGCGATGACGAGGCGCGCGCTGCGCTCTACAACATGGGCTGCGCACTGGCAAGGCAGAAGCAGTGGGCCAACGCCACAGAGTGCATCATGCAGGCTGTCAACAAGTACAGCCTCAAGCTCAGCGTGGCGCTCAAGGTAGGCGCCGGATCCGCATGCTACTAACAGCTACACCAGCATGGCTTGGTGCAGCAGCAATTGGGCCCACGCTGATTGCCAGCAGGATGGGCGGGGCACTGGTGTGCCGCACTGGAGTCGCAGCGGCACCAAGGCCGTGCTTCGCCACCACAGGCGGGTGCACATGCGGGGTCGGTGCGCCGCGCAGGATGACGACTTGCGTGAGCTGCGGGACCGGCGCGAGTGGCTGGACGCCGTGGTGGAGATGAAGGGCGGGCTGTCGCGCAACGCCAAGATTGAGCTGCGCTCCGAAGCAAGGGTGAGCCAGATCAGGCCGGGGGCGGGCCGAGAGCTCGCAAGGCTCCACGCCAGCAGGACCACAGGGGTGGCACGTATGCCGGGTGTAGGAAGGCACCCAGGATGGGCTCCAGTGGGCCCAGCGTTTGCACTCACATGGCAGGAGGGCAGCGTGCACCGTGTTTGGGCCCCCAATCATGCGTGCAGGCGCCCTTCCGCTTGCCCCGGCTAGTGCTGTTTGGTGGCCTGGGCATCGGAGCGGCCATCGGCCTCTTGATCATCAGCTTCAGGCTCGTCGCTGCCCTCAAAGGTGCGGTGGGCACCCGAAGGATGTGGGCAGGCGGGTGTAGCGCCTTGTGCGGCGTGTGTGCTGCTGCACCGGTAGGGGCAGTAGGGGCAATATATGTCCACCAATGGGACAGAGCAAGGTGTCATCCGTGCCTCTTCCCTGTTGCTGGTTGCGTGCGTCGCCTGCAGGCGGGCCGGACGCGCCCGACGTGCAGGAGACGCTGCAGAACCTGGGCATCAACTCGGTGGCGGTGGTGGTGCTGGGCTACCTGGTGTCACGCGACCTGCAGGTGAGGGAGGTTCAGGGCTCATCCTTGCCTGGAAGCAGTGTATGGGCTGGCAGGCGGGACAGTGGGGACAGGGACAGCGGGAGCGTGCAGGCAGCTTTGTCTCCTCCTCATCGCTTAACGCCTTGCCTTGCACCCGTCCACCCGCTCGTCGCGCAGAGCAAGGACAAGGCCATCAAGGTGACGGAGCGCGAGGAGGTGCTGGGGCGCCTGCAGGTGAGCAGCTGGGCGCTCTGTGGAGGTGTTGACCTCGGGAACGAACGCGGTGCGGTGATGCTCACTCGGAGGGCCTGTGGCGCGGTGGGTTCGGGTCGACCAGGCCATCCCACCGTGTGCGTGGCAGATGAGTGCTTGTTTGTCGTCGCCCTCCTGCCCGCCGTCCTGCCGCAGATTGACCTAGGCGGTACGCGCCAGCTGCCGCTGCTGCGCCTGCGCGGCCAGATCCGCCCCGTCATCATCAGCGGGTCGCGCGCCTTTGTGGAGTCTGCGCTCAGGACGGCGCAGAAATACCAGGAGGCGTTGAGGGAGCGCGGCGTGTCAGGTGGGTGGGGAGGGTGGTGTGTGGTGGGGGCCAAGGAGGGTGCGGGGCAAGGCGCGAGGGACTGTGGTGCAGTGTGCAACAGTGCTCCTTCGCTCGCCTGGCTGCTCACTCCTCGTGCCACCCAGCAGCCCGCCGAGACACGTGGCACCCATCCTCACCCGCTGCCTCTCCCCGGCACTTGCCCGCCGCTCCCGCACGCAGTGGTCCCCGTGATTTTGGACGAGGTTGAGTCTGCCCGTCGCGCCGCCGCTCTGTCTGCTCCGCTGGCCGACCCTGACGCCAAGATCAGGGCGCTCAAGAAGGAGTTTGCACAGCTCAGGGACAAGGACGCCGCCGGGCGAGTAGGGGGAGCTGGGTGTGTGTGGTCCTGCTTCTGACGGCCTTTGGAGGCTGCTGCTTGCCTCTAGGGCACGGCAGGGAGGGGGAGAGAGAGGGAGGGAATGGACGAGTTGTAGCTCAGGGACAAGGACGCAGCCGAGTGAAGGCAGCCCTGTGTGTGCCGGTGCACCTGCCTGCCAGCAAGCAGCGTGAAGGAGGAAGGGGTCCAACGGCACCCAGACCACATACCATGTTGTGCCGTCTGGTCTGATGGCCTGGCTCATCCGAAGGTCCAAGGGCTTTGGTGCTGGCGCCGCGCCCGCCGCTGCACCTGACGGCGCCGCCGCTGCCACAGCCTCACAGGAGTCTGGCACGGAGGTGAGAGGCGCCACGGCCTGACTGCAGAGCGGTTGGCTGTCTGAAGGAGTGAGTTCACTTGCTTGCCACTGAGCTCACGCGACGCTGGCGTGATGCGCGCAGTCCGTGACCTTGGTTGACTCTGACAAGAAGTGGCGGCTCACCCCCTACAACATCGTCGAGTGGAAGGTGCGTGTTGCTGAGCAGCTATGTTGGTGCCACCGAGTGCGCCTGTCTGGGCGGAGCAGCTGTCAGCGCTTGTACCTGTCACTGGCTTCCTCTCACGAGATTGCAAGTGTGCACACCTCTACACGTGTGTGCAGGACTGGCTGGACGCGCAAAAGGAGTTTGCCGCGCTGCCCAAGGACGCGCGGGACATCTACGTGCAGGTACGCCGTGGCACACACGCAAAAGCGTGTGTGTGTATCTCGCACAATGGGGCCTCAGGCCTCGTAGCCGCTGCCGCCACACAGTCACTGACACAGTTGATGCCAACCGTATAGCGTGGTGGCAACAACAACCGCAGGTGCAGCTTGACGGGACCGTCCGCAGCAGCGGGCGTGGCACGCCGGACTGGTTCAAGTTTGTGGACGACCTGCCACGCCTGGACTCGGTCCGCACGCGCTTCACCGACGGCATTGGCTCAACAGAAGTTTGAGCGAGTTGCCGACGCAGGGACAGCTGCAGCTGTCTTTGTGCCCGCTGCGGAAGTGCCCGCTGCGGCGGCAAGGTTTTGGCCCAGACATCAATGGCAGCACCTTGTGCCTTTCGGGACCCTGCCCCGTGCTGCCCTGTGTCCTGTTTGGGACATGTGCAACCGCCACCTGCGCCACTTGCGCGCTTGAGCACTTCACAGCTCCGCTAGGACACAGCAGCAGCAGCAGCAGCAGCAGCAGCAGCAGCAGCAGGCCCGCAGCTGCAGTAGCAGCACCGCACACTTGCGACTGTCCCAGGCGCAAATGTCAGCTGGTCCGGGGAAGGCCGAGGGAGCGGCGTCGGGCCACTCCGCCAAGGACATTTTCATCGCCTACTCGTGAGCGCTCGCACTGCCAATTGAACGCTCTGGCACGAGTCGCCGCAACTGTGTGTGCGGGGATCCCCTTTTCAGGGAGCCCAACAGCAGCAGCAGCAGCAGCAGCAGCAGCAGCAGTCACCGGACGACGCGGCGTCCACCTGCAGCGCTCACCTTGAAGGCACTGCAGCCAGTGCCTGCAGCGGGGAGCAGCCATTTGGGCCGGCCGTCTGCTGCACTTTGAGCGCGCTCGGCGCAGCTCATGCGCACAGACGCAGCCTCTCGCCGGCGCAATGCAGCTGCTACGCACCTTTCTCCTCCTGGGCCTCTGCCAGCCTGATACCATTGGCAGTCGGGACGTGTGAGCTCAGCGCCGCACATCCGCCAACGGCAGCGCAAGTGCTGTGCTCCCTTGCTCGCTCCCGCTCTCGCAGCTACGTGGCGGTATGGATCTCCCTCTCAGCGCTGGTCATCATGATCAACAAGTACATCCTTTCGTTCGCCGGCATGCCGTATCCCATCTTCCTGACGCTCACGCACATGGGGCTCTGCTCGTTGCTGGCGGCGACGCTGCTCTTCTTCCGCGTGACGGAGCCGGTCAAGCTTGACCTGACCACCTACATCCAGTGCGTGGAGGGTGGTGGGGGGCGGGTAGGATGGCGTTGGTCCCTTTCGGCAGCAGTCCGGCAAGGCAGGGGGCGGGGGAGGTGGGGCAGAGCACGCTGTGAGCTAGCCGGTCACAGGTAGCCAAGCAGCACGCAGCGCAGCAAGCAGAGGGCCAAGCAAGCAGTTCACATGGTGATGCCAAGCAAGGGACCTGGCGGCACGGCAACCATCGCTTGCTCATAACGCCCTCGTGCGTGGTGCCACGCTCGCACGTATGTCTGCAGGTGTGTGCTGCCCATCGCCGGGCTCTTTGCCGGCACCTTGTGGATGGGCAACGCCGCTTACCTCTACCTCAGCGTGGCCTTCATCCAGATGATCAAGGTGCGTTGGGTTGCAGCTCCGCGGCTCGCAGGATGCTTGAGCAAGGCTCCTCGACGAGAAGGCAGGCGGGCGTCTCAGTGGCTGCTCAGTGCTGATGCTGGGCAAGCAGTGTGATGGAGGCCTCTCCACCCTGGCCTGTGCGGCATGGAGAGCACCACCAGGCCCTAGGGCACACTCATTGCTCCCGTTTCGATGCATCCCCTAATGGACTTCCCCGCCGCGTTGCGCTGCGCAGGCGCTGATGCCCATGATGGTGTTCATCGTGGCCGTGCTCATGGGCACCGAGCGCTACTCACACACCTACGCGCTCAACATCGCCATCGTGACGGCGGGCGTCGTCATCGCCTCACACGGTGAGCGGTGCACGTCACACACCAAATGCGCACAACATTGCTCCGCAGCACGCCACTCGCCACGCACTCTTGCGCCGAGGCACGTTCTTGCATGGCTGTGTGTGTGTGGCTCGCCCATTTGCAAGCTCGCTCGTAGACACCATGCCCTTGCAGTGAGCCGTGGGCTGGGAGCACGGTGCACGGTGAGCGGGGCTGCCCTCACACCTGCCACGCATCTGGACCCGCCAGCCGGACCATCATACGCAGATGTCAGAGTGCACACTGACAAACGGCATGTGCCGTCGCTCCTCGTGCCTGCATGCTTGCGTCTGTGCGTGCAGGCGAGCTCAGCTTCGACTTGGTGCTGCAGGGCAGCTCCCTCATGACACAATGTGCCACCCACGTTGCACGCGTGCCTCCCACGCGCGTGGTGCCTTGTGTGCGTGCAGGAGAGCTCAACTTCGACCTGGTGGGCGTGGTGCTGCAGGGCGGCTCCCTCATAACACAATATGCCGTGCGTGTGGTGTAATGTGTGCGCGCAGGAGAGCTCAACTTCGACCTGGTGGGCGTGGTGCTGCAGGGCGGCTCCCTCATGACAGAGTCCACCCGCCTGGTGCTCATCCAGATCCTGCTCCAGGCGCGCGGCATCAAGCTCAACCCCATCCACTCGCTCTTTTACATCGCGCCAGCCTGCTTCCTCTTCCTCAGTGAGTGGCTGTTTTGTGGTACCTGTGTGGGTGCATTGGGTGGCGCACGCCATGCTGCCCACTTGCGATCACGTTGCGTCTCGTTGCCACAAGCAAGCCTCAAACGAGGGGTGGCAGAGTTCACGTTACATGCGGCTGGTGCTGACTTGTCACATGCATGGTGCCCTGCCCACCCTCCTCGGCTCCTCGTTCCTGCGCAGTGGTGCCGTTTGTGTTCAAGGAGCTGCCCCAGATGATGAACGACGAGAGGCTCACCATCAAGCCGGCGCTGCTGCTGGGAAGCGCCATGGCAGCCTTTGGTGCGTGAGGCTCGGTTTACTACGTGTTTACTATGTGTTTGGAATGCCTCCCAGGCCTCCCACACATGTTATGTTGTGTGTTGCTGCGCACATGCCGTGCTTGGGCCTTCCTTACGTCATGCAGGTTTGGCTGAAAGGGAAGCAGGAAGGCAGCGCTCTGCAACACCCGCGTGCGATATACCCTTCCCTGCAGGCCTGAACGTGTCGGTGTTCCTGCTCATCGGCAAGACCTCGGCCCTGACCATGAACATTGCCGGAGTGGTCAAGGACTGGATGCTCATCTTCCTCTCAGTCATCCTCTTCAAGTGAGCTGCAGCTGCAGGCCTGACTCATGTGAAACCTCAATCGCAGCAGATGAGATGCAGCCAGCTAGCAGTTCTGCGTGCCGTGAGGCCCCTTCCCGCCACCGTGCTGTGCGTGTGCTGTGTGTGCCTTGCAGGTCGCCAGTGACGCTCATCCAGTACGGCGGCTACGCGCTCTCCTTCGTCGGAGTGTCATGGTGAGCTCCCTCAGACCCCCGCTGTGGCATGTCGTGTGTGTGTGTGTGTCGAGCTTTACATCTGGTGGAGCCAGTTACGGCAATCAGATGGTGTGTTGGCGCCGTGGCTTGCGACTTTGACGCCAGGGCAAGGCACGACGCAGATGCGCGTTCACCATGCGTTGCGCCATGCAACCGCGCAGGCAAAGACCTGCGTGCTGCGTGCTGCCATGTTCGCAATCCTGCAGGTACAACCACAACAAGCTCCAGGCGATGAAGGCCGACCAGGAGGCCAAGCAGCAGCAGCAGCAGCAGTCAGGGCAGCAGATGGAGGCAGTCGGCAGCAAGCAGCCGCGCGACGAGGAGCGGGTGCCGCTGTTGAACTCGCAGAACGGCAAGGCATAGGTAGAGGTGGGCCAACGGCAGCTTGCTTGCTTGCAGGCCCCGGCTTTCTCAGGACCCAGCGTGACCTGGCATGGGCTTGACATGACGGGACTGGGCAGCGTGACGTGTTGGGCAGACAGCATGACCCAAGCCAGGACAGCAGCTTGCTTGACACGGGCGTCCTGTCTCAGGCACATGCAGCTCATCTGCTTGCACCAGATGTAAAGCTCGACACGCACACAGACCGGTGAAGGCTTGGCACACTTGTTGATGGGTCCGACGGTCCTTGCTAATGGGATGGGGCCAGACGTGGGCAGGCACTGCCGCCACTGACTACTGACTCTTCCTGACGAGGGAGCTGCTATCCAGTGACCTTAACACCATGTCACCAGAGAGGGCAAGTTGGGACGAGTCCTGCCCACAGGGGACACAGTGGCATGCTGCTTGATACCCGTCGCTTTTTCCTTCACTTTCGTGACTCTCCTGTGACCACGTGCGACTCGTCCTTGCTGTCTGTATGGCGATCCCTAGTAGTGACAACCTGTCTGTCGCGTGTCCCAAACCTTTGCTGTTGTCAAAGACCCTGACTGGCTGCTGCTTGCTATGGCTTGCTCACCAATTGGTTGCCCTTTGCAAAGATTGCCGCATGCATCCTGATGTGTACACAGCTTGCATCCCATCCATGCATCTCAGCCGTCGATCAGGCGGTCCCAGCAGCACGTGCCGCCACTTTCCGCTTCTCGACCGCAGCCGTGACGCTGCACGTCATGGTGGTCCAACTCGTGGGCGTCATCTCAAACCCTGCGCAAGCGGGTAGGCAACATGAGGTGTGCTTCCGCGTGCGTGTGCGGCAGCTAAGCGTCTGATGCTTCGCTGGCATGTGCAGGCGCTGCAGCCTTACCTGCCACGCTCTTGGCCCAGACCACGCCCAGGTTGTCCTGCAAAGCAGCAACCCATGGGACACTCGGCGCACTTTGCGACGCGTTCTGTGGCCACGTGGCACAGGTAAGCAAGAGGCACACTGAGCACGCAAGAGCAAAGAAAGAGAGAACGACAAAGAGCACGCAAGAAGGACGCTGAGCTGACAGGCGCGCCACACCGTGCCCTCCCAGGGACAGCGTGCCTTACCGCGCACTGGCTGGCAGTAACACAGTTGAGCAGCCAGCGCACCTTTGCCGTGGTCAGGTAGACGGACCTTGCGTCGCCAAACGACAGCACCTCACACCTGCAGGTGCCAACGGTGTTAGCACTGGTCAGCAGCAGTGCCAGCAGTTGTGCTCACAACACGCAAACGATGATTGTTCTTGGGGCAGATTGCTCTTGAAGAGCAAGAAGGAGCCTCTGCGCGCACCTGACAATGTCCCCTGGTCGGAAGCAGTCGTACATGACCACCTTGTCTATCTCTGTGGCACGCACGTCCTGCTGCCTGCACGTGATCAACCATTAAGCGGCATCGTCCAGCACGTCTTGTGCCCGATGGCGGATGCGCTGCTTCCAATGTGCGCTCATGTCAGCGAGCATCCCGAGAGGGCCGTCGTGCGTGCTGCACGCCCACCTGCCGCCTTCAACAGCAGCACCTGCTGCCCGTTTGCGCCCCCGCCCTTGCTCCTCCCAGCCTCACCTGATGACGCCCCTGAACTCCCCTTTGAGCGCTTGAGAGCCCACGCACATGATGAGGCAACCAGCTGTCGTCGGCTGCACCCGCGTCACCTGCGCGGTGATGCGATCCAGCAGGCACGCCACACCTCACTCAGCCACACCTCGCTGGCGGGATGGAATGGCCCCCGTGCCGCGGTCTGCTGCCTGGGCATGCCGTCCTGTGTGCGCTCTACCATGCCCGGCCAATGCCGGTTGGCGTGAGGCACGTGGGCGGCCCACCCACCTCTCCGTGTGTGCTACGCACCTTGACAGAGACCAGGTCCCCGGGCCGAGGAACACGCAAGGGCACACCTGCGGGCGTCACCTCCACCACCTGGTCCGGCCCATCCTGCGGCCAGCAGCACGCACATGACCCACGCTGCTCTGCTGCTTGCTGCGGCCTGCTCGACGGCAGCGAGACGTCCACCCAGTGCGCCGGAGGCTCACCTGCGCTGCCCCTTGCTGTTGTATCTGCTGCCCTTGCTGCTGCTGGCCCTCCGCCATGTCTACGTCGTCGTCTGCGGCAGCCGCCCGCGGCCGCACCAGCTGGTATCCCACCACTGATGCGTAGATGACGCCATCGCGCACGTGCGTGCCCCTGCCGGACACGAACTCATCCTGCAGGTGTCGCACGGGTGCGGCATGGGTGGAGTGGGCGCCAGGCACGCGGCGGCGGCGGCGGCAGCGCCACAGCAGCCCATCAAGCGCACCGCTCTGCCCAGCCGGTCGCCGGGGCACACGACCGTGCTTTGCTGCTGCTCCTCCTGCATCTTTACTCTGCTTTGGAGCAGCGACTGCGCCTCGGAGAACATGCAAAGCCCAGGGCTCCCGAGTGCTCGCAAGAGAAAGCAGAAGCAGAGTAGGGAGAAGATGGTTCGGCCTCGCAGGCGTCCGCCCGAGAGCACGCTGCTGCGCCTGTGGCGCGAGGCCGAGCCAGCGTCGCGACGCAATGCCATCGTGGGCGGCATCGTGGTTGCCTGGGCGCTCTGGCTGGTGGTGAGACAGCTGCAAGCACTGCAGCCTTCACATAGCACCACTGGGTGGGGCTGGCGAAGTGACGCAAGCGGCACGTGCCCGGACGTCCGCGCACCCGCAGGCGGACATGCGATCGCTGCGCCAGGACCCCAGGCTCATAGAGAAGCTCAAGCTGGACGACCCCAACAGCCCCACGCTTGAGAGCGCCTGGTCCAAGCGCTTCAACAAGCTCGTCAAGGGCGACGACGAGTCGTGACGTGTGCGCACGCGCATGATCTGGTCCAGGAGCAAGAGTGCGAGCCTTGGGGCATGTTGCCTACGCATGGCCGCGGTGCGTGGCGGTGGGCAGATTGTGGGCCGCAGCACAGGTAGCGGGCAGCACGACAGGGGGGCCGGAGCGGACGCCCGTGGGCGCGTTGGGGACGGAACGGAGCCCTCAGCTGCTACGCCCCAAAGCATCTGGTATCAGCTAGGTTCTGTGGCAAGCAGATGGCCCACGGCGTGTGCACGCCAAGCCGATGGCGCGGACGATGGCAGGGCCCGCTGCGTTGTGTATGTGTGTTGAGCTTTACATCTGGCGCGGCCATCTCTGGCAAGCAGATGAGCAGTGTGCCAGCCCAGGCATCAGAAAGCACCTGCGGGCGAGCGATGGGCATGCACCTGTGGGCGAGCGGTGGGCACTCACGGCATGAACGTATCTTGATCGTGATGCTCGCAGGTGCGCCTGCGGATGACCCAGCCGTGCCGGGATGGAGTCGGGATTGTGAAGGAGCCAAGGAAGAGGACTGGCTTCTGCATTAGCTTCTGCCCTTCGATGGCTGCGTGCAACGCGTCGGACCAATGTGATGGTTTCACGCCGACCAGCTGATCGCCAAATGGATCACGTGCCTCTGTTCCCTCTGCTGGCCTGCTGCTGTAGTTCCTGAGCTGTCGCACACGTTCAAACATTGGCCGGACCGCACACCGCTGGCGTCAGCCGCCAGAGCATCAGAGCTGGACCATGCAACTGCACAGGCGCTTAGTGCGCCCATGCGCACCATCTGGCAGGCGCAGGTGCTGCTCCCCGCTACACAATGTGCTGCGCCAGGTGGTGCGCTCCAGCGGCGCGCTCCCGGCCTCTGCAGCGCCGCCGGACAGCGCGCAGGGAGCATCGGACGCGTCGCCCACGCTCAGCCGCCTCGCGGACTTCCTGTCGCGCGTGGTGGACGAGGCGGACGAGGTGGACGATGAGGAGCCAGACCGCGCTGCGCCCGCAGAGGACGATGAGGAAGAGGATGGCGTGTACATGCTGCCTCCAGACATGGCGGAGGTGCTCAACCACATGGTCTCCGCGGTGCGTGCGTGTGGACAAGCGGACGGACCTCCCGCGCCGCGTTGACGGGCCGCAGCGCTCACCTCACCATCATGCAACCTCCGCCTGCAGGTCAGAACCACGGGCCAGAGGCTCTGCACCAACTGCCGCCGGCCCCTCCCCCGCGGCGCCCCCCGCTGCCAGCCTTGCGGCCACTACTCCTCTCAAGACAGCCACCTCGTGGGCGAGCCTGGTGCCGCACTGGCCCGTTGGTCCACATTGCTCGCCCAGCAGCAGCAGCAGCAGCACGCAGGGTCACCAGGGCTGCTTTTGAGACCAGGGACAGGCAGGCGGAGAGGCGGGAGCGGCGGGCGGGTGCAGCGGCAGGGCGGGGTGGCGCTGGTGTTTGCGCCTGGCATGATGGATCATGCGGCGTCGCTGCCGCCGCATCCAGAGAGGTGCGAGAGGTGTGAGGTGCAGGGTGCAGGGTGTGTGTGATGGGGGAGGGGAAGGGTAATGTGCAGGGCGAGGAAGGGGTGCGAGATAGGCGACGTGCAGGGTGCAGCGTGTGTGATGGGGGAGGGGTGTGGTACAGGGGTGTATGCAGGGCGAGGCGAGGTGCAAGGTGCAGAACAAAGGCAGGGGGTTATAGGGCATGGGCAGGTGGCGCGTACCGCATAGACTCATACCCCCTGCACACGATCCTCTTCACTCACACGTCTCGTTGCTGCACGATGGCTGACACCTACCATACGCACCCCCCGTTTGCAGGGCTGAGCGCCTGACCTCCATCCTGCACCGCCTCGACCGCACTGGACTGCTGTCCCGTTGCCGCCTGGTCCCCGGCCGCCCCGCCACCGACCAGGAGCTCCTCAGCGTGCACAGCGCGGCGCTGGTGGCAGCCATCGAGGAAGCGTCCGCGCGCGCTGCAGAGGGGCCACACCTCACCCTCCTACAGCCGCCTGCTCACAGCGACGCTGCAGCATCAGGCAGCGGAGCGGAGGGGGCGTGGGAGGCGGCGGAGGGGGAGGTTTGCAGTGCATCGGTCAGTGGGAGGGGAGTGGTGGCGGGGAGGCAGGGGCAGCGTCCTGTGTACTCGATCCGTCCGCCGGCGTATGGCTCAGCAGCAGGTGTCAGCGATGTCAGTGTGGCAGGGAGCGCTGTGCAGCCCGCAGCGTCGGCGGCGGAGGGGAGCGTGCAAGCAGGAGAGAGTGGCGGTGGTGGTGACGGTGGCGAGTGGGGAGGGAGCGTGCAGCAGGGGGCGGGGCGGCAAGGGAGTCAGCAGGTGGGGGAGGAATCAACGGGTGACGGTGGCAGCGGGGCGTTGGTTGCGGCGTTAGGTGGGGGAGAGCGAGGGGAGGGTGGGGCGGGCGAGGGCGTGGGGCTGGAGGGTGATGAGGAGGTGGAGGGGGCGACGGCGGGGGAGGAGGCGGAGGGGGAAGGGGGAGCAGAGGAAGAGGTGGAGGAGGAGGCAGAGGAGGAGGAGGAGGACGAGGAGACGTTGCGGTTGCTGCGTGAGGCTGAGCGGGAGGAGGACGAGGAGTGGCAGGACGGGCTGCTGGAGCCCTTTGAGGTGGGGGAACTGTTTTGCATTCGCTCTTTCTGGATGAGATTGCAGAGGGTTGTGCTGTGCAGCGTGCCAGCGCTGAGCGGCAGAAAGGGCTGCTTTGCACGATCCAGGTGCTTGGCTGCGGCTGTGGGCATCTGCTCACTGCTCACGCCCCACATCCCATAAGTCTCTGCCCATGCGCTCCCTGACGCACATGCCCTTGCTGCTCACGCACTGGCCTCGGCCCTGCGCAGGCGCAGCCTCTGACGAGCAACGTTGCACTGTGTCGTGAACTTTGCTTGGAAAGGCCTGCCTGGCGATCTTTTGTGACGGCTGCAGCATCATGACACCTGTCGTGAACGCCATGCAATCATGATGATGTTGATGATGATGGACCCCCTTGCTGCCTCACGCACTGCTGCCCGCATCATCAGCAGCAGCAG
>QAXK01001174.1:0-10039 GCA_004335735.1 Chlorella sp. KRBP
CCCCTCCCGCCCCCACCACCCCACCTGCACCACCACCACCACCACCACCACCAAGCACCAGACTCGCGTTCAACCCCGCCCCACCCACCCCAGGCGCCGCCGCCGCCGCCGCCGCCGCCACCTGCTGCTGCTGGTTGTGCTGCTGCTGTGCCCAGAGCAGCACGTCCTCACAAAATGGCGCGAGCTGCTGCAGCAGCAGTCCAGGCGACTCCTCGTGGGCCAAGTGGCCGCAGCCGGGCACCACGCCAACGCGTGCGTGGGGAAGGTCCGTGCTGAGCAGCTCGGTCTTCGACGGAGGCACCAGACGGTCGTGCTCGCCTGCGTTTCGCATGGGGGTTAGGGCTTGCAGCGTTACGTTCGCGTTCAGGGCTGACAACTGCGGGCTGTGGTGAGTTGAACATGAAACAATGAACGGCGTGAGAGCTAAGCCCTAGACCCTCATGAGCAGCACAGCATGAGCTAGGCCCTGAGCCCTCACCGGTGAGCAGAAGCGAGGGCAGGTGCCGTGCGTCGTGCAGGTACGAGGGCAGATCCCCCTGTGCCTGCTCCCTCCGCAGGCGAGTGGTCTCAATCAGGCTCTCGCACCACCCCTCCACGCGCAGGGGGGCCTTGTACAGCTCCAACACCTGCGATTCAGTTAGGGTTTACAGTCGAGCCGCATGCCGGAGTTTAGGGCTTGGCCCCACCGAGAAACGGCCGCAATAATAATACGATGCGCAGGCGGGTGGTGCGCATGGGCGGTGCAGCAGGGGCGGCGGAGAGAGGTGTAGGGTATAGGGAAGCATGGGCGTGCGCAAGCCCTCACCTCGGCGGTGAGCTTGTGGGAGTTGTGCCACGCGCGGCGGTTGGCGACTTCGCCCAGCTCTGATCGGAGGAGGGCGCGTAGGATGGACCTGCCTAGCCTGGAGCTGGCCAGCAGCCTGCAAGAAGGAAAGACGCGAGAATACAAGGCATGGTGATGTGGGCCTGCCTAGCCTGCAGCCTGCAGCAAGTAAGAGTGACGAAAGAGCCGGGCCTTGCGTCCCCCACAGGTTAGGGTGCAGCAGCGCCAGCTGAATGAATGCACGCGCCCCCTCCCCAAGCCCTAAACAAACCCTCACCTTGACAAAGCCGGGCCTTGCGTCCCCGACAGGTTAGGGTGCAGCAGCGCCAGCCCTAACACTTGTGGCCAAGGGCCCTGGTGCGCGGTGCTGGTGCCTCCGGGGGTGCTGGGGCATGCACTCAGCAAGCCCTGGCCGGTGGTGTTGCCCATGCTGCTGCCCGCCACCTGGAACGTGCCCCCCTGCCGCCTGCACGCCATTTGAACGCACACATTGCAAACTTTGCACAAAAGACAAGGAAAAACATGCACGAAGTGCCCGCAGCGCAATCCTCTTGCATGCGGCAAACCCGCCCAAACCCTAAAACTCACCCGTCGACGCCGCCCATGGGGCCAGGTGTCGACTGAGCCCTCCGGTGCCTCGCACCCTCCGCCCTCATCCCCACCCCTCCTCCCCCCCCAGCCGCCGCCCCCGGCCCCCCCACCCTCACCAACGCCTCATACAGCACAGGCGCCTCCGCAAGCCCTACCCCTACCCCTGCAAGCCCCGCATGAGGGTTCACCAGCTGCTGCGAACCACGCCCCGACGCACTCGGCGTGCTGCTGTAACCACCGCTGCTGTCCGGGTGCTGCTGGTAGTTGCCCCCATACCCTAACCCATGCGGCCCATGCCCTCCCACCTCGCCCCCAGCGCCCCCTCCACTCGCCCCACGGGCAGACGGTAAAGGCAGCTCGGCTCCTCCCCCGCCTCCTGACCGCGCTGCGATGACGACGTTGTTGCTGCCGGAAGCGGCAGTGGCGGAGGAGGGGGGGTGGGGAGGGCGGTGGTGGTCTTGGTGGCCTGTTGTGGCGGCGGTGTGGGCGGCGGTGGCGTGGGTGGGGGTGGTGTGGTGGTCAGAAAGCCCCCATGGGGTGTTGCTGCCGTGGCTTCCGTGGTTGGAGGATAGCCAGGAGCTGGGGAGGTGGTCGGCGGCACTGGCGCGGCTGGCAAAGCTCAAGCCCTGCATGCATAAGCGGTGCGGGTAGGGTTTAGGGGGGTTGGGGTGAGGGTGGTTGGAGGATAGCCAGGAGCTGGGGAGGTGGTCGGCACTGGCGCGGCTGGCAAAGCTCAAGCCCTGCATGCATGGATGGTGCGGGTAGGGTTTAGGGGGGTTACGGTTAGGGCTTGGCCGTTGAGTCGACAAGGTGAAGCGCTCACTGCACGCTGCTGCTGCACTCTTTGTGCGTGCAGCCTTGAGTGCCTTGGAACCGCCTCACACATGACACGAAAGGAACAAAGGAGCAGCAGGAAAAAAGGATCAAAAGGCAGCTGCCTTCTGCAGCTGCAGCGAAGGCTTCAAGGCATGCAAACCAACCGTTTCCCACCTGAGTGATGATGCTCGCAGACTGCCCTCCGTTGCCACCGCTCCCATTACTCCCCGCCACCCCACCACCACCACCACCCTGCTTCCCCACACCCGCCGCCAGCTCCCGCTGATGCATGGGCGGGGTGCTTCCGACCCCCCCGCCGCCGCCAAGCCCTAAGCCCTGGTGGCCATGGTGCGGGGAACGCATGGGGATGTTCACCGCCCCCGGAAGCACCCACTGACTCCCACCCCCACCACCATTCCCTCCACTTCCTCCTCCATTCCCACTCCCACTCCCACCGCCGCCACCACCACCGCCGCCACTGGCGTTGCCTAAACTGCTGCTAACACCACCCATCCCCCCCGAAGCAGCCGACGCCGTCGCGTAGTCCACGTCGCTGCCAAAACCGCCAGAGGGCATACCGCCATGCATGGCTAGGGCTGAGGACGACGACAACCCGCTCTCGTGCCCCACCGCACCTGGCGTGGTGGCCAGATGCACCACCACGCTGGCGCCGCCCGAACTGCAAACCGATGAGGAGCTGCAGCTGCTCCCCATGCCAACCCTAACCCCCCCATGCGGCTGCTGCAAACCCTCGCCGCCGCCACCGCCGCCGCCGACCCCTAACCCCCCGGTAAACGTGCTCAGCGCCACGGCGCCGCTCTCCCCCTGGTAATTGCTAGGGTTTGCGCTGCTCGGGTTAGGGTTTGGGGGGTTGCGCTGCCGGGCCGACCGCATGGGCCGTGCCCCCGCCGCCGCCGATGACTCATCCTGCAAGCCCTGGTTAGGGTTTTGCTGCCCGGCGTCGCCCATGCTGGCTGCAGCAGAGGGTGGCTGGAGTTCGATGGGCTCCAGCAGGCTGGGTGAGCCCTGCATGGTGACAGACTGCGACAGCTGCTGCTGCTTGGCGTGGTGGCTGGTGGCGATGGGCGGCAGTTGGAAGTGGTTGAGCGGCGGGCGGCTGGCGGCGGTTGCGGGGTCCTGCGGTGCGCGCGCGCTGGCAGGCTGGGGCTTGCCGCTGCCAAGCCCTAGGTTAGGGTTAGGGTTAGGGTTTGCGGGGGAAGGCGCGAGGAGGAGCTCGCGGTCGGCGAGGTCTCCGGCGGCGTGCTGCTGTTTAGGGTTGGGGTAGGGTTCGGCGGGGGCTTGCGCATGGGCGTGAGGGTGGTGGTGGTGGTCGGGGCTGTCGTATGGGGAGCGGAGGCCCGTCACGCTTTGGAGCGACCTGCGCGTGTGTGGTGCCATACGAGTGATGCATGCATGGATCAGGGCTTCGGGGCATAGCCACATGCGCGCACAGCCTGAGCACCTGCTGCCTCCCTGGAGTGACTGACAGCAGGCGCATCTGGTGTGAGTGTCAACACAGGGTTGCTGGGAGTGCGGCGGTTCTGGATGTACGACGGGGTTGCTTGAAACGCAAGCCCTAACGCAAGCCCTGAAGCCCTCACCTGATGGACATGGACGCCGCGCGCAGCGCCAGCAGGCAGCCGTCCGCATGGGCGGCGATGATGACCCTCGTGAGCCCTAGGGCTTGGCACAGCGACAGCATGAGGTGGGCTTGGGAGCTTAGGGTGTAGGGGTTGGGCTGGTGGTTGGAGAGCGGTGGTCGTGAGGTGAGCCCTACACACATGCGAGGTGGGGCGGGTAAAGGCAACGGCATGAGGTGAGGGTGTAGGAGCGGAGGATGGAGGCAGCATCACCCTCGTAAATGCCGCTGTCACCGCCTATCCTCCATTATCTATTCAACATAGCAGTAGCTCTGACGATTATAATGGGACTTCATAGCACCCCTTGAAGGCTCCTTGCCCTGGCCCTTGCCATCCATTCCCAGCGACCACTGCTGCCGCCAGCTGCGCCCCCCAAGCCCTAAACCGCAAGCCCTCAAACTCACCAAAGGCGGGCCGGTCAAAGGCCAGCACGCGGCACTGGCACTGGTACGCCAGAGGCTCCATCACGTGCCTCCATGCGAAAACACCAGCGCCAAACCCATGCACCAGCACAATGGCCACCTGGCCGTCCGGGTCCTGGCTCGCAGCCAAAGAGGGAGGGACGACCTCCTTGTAGTGCACCTGCATGGACCGGTTAGGGCTTGGGGCATGAGGTTAGGGTCTGTTGCGTGCGTCACAAACAAGACTCAGGGGGCGGTTGCCCCGTCACCCCTAAACCCTAACCCGAGCAGCCCAAGCCCTAACGCACCTTGATGCCCGCCACCTGAAGGAACTTGGAGTCGTCTTCGGCCAGGGTTTCAGCTGGCACGTCGTCCGAGCCGCGGAAGCCATCAGACCTGCAAGAAACGAGGCACGTGAGCACACGACGGGGGGAGGGTGAAGCACACGGGCAAAGTGCACACACCGCATGCCAGGGCGCCACTCCAAAGCCACACCCCACACAACAAGCAACACAGGCTGAAGGCCTGCAACAACAGGAACAGCAACAGCAGCAGCAAGCACCACTCACCTGGACATCCCGTCCACATCAGAGTAGTGGTGCGCCCTCCGATGACCGCCACCCCCTCACAGGGGCACAGCAAACACCGCTCACCTGGACATCTCGTCCACATCAGAGTAGTGGTGCGCCCTCCGATGACCGCCACCACCTCCCAGCATGCCCCCCCAGCCCCTGCCGCCACCTCCGCCGCCTCCTTCCCCGTCTGACGACGCGTCGCGGTCGTCGCTGTCGCCCCATGCGTACCCTCCGTGCGAGCTCGCAAGCCCTAGCTGGTACCGTCGGCGCGCCCACTCCACCGTACGCCTGGGTATATTCAACGAGGCAAGCAGGCAGTCGCGAGGGTCACCAGTTGAGAGCCAAAGCATGCACATTTATCAGTTGAGTGCCTAACAAACTCCGCCGCTGTGCCCTTTCCACAGTCCGCCTGGACACAGAAACAGGTCAGGTGTGTGTGGCTTTGCTGGCAGGCAAGCCGGCGCACCCCTGGCGGCGACCCCACCTGCGCACCTGTGCACCTGTGGGTGTCGCCACTCCCAACCATGACAGCAAAGCCCCCAAGCCGCTGCATACCTGGCGGTGACCCCACCTGCGCACCTGCATGCGTTGCCGCCCCCATCCATAACCATATGACCTCCTACTTGTAGCTTCTGGATCCTAGCCCCACATGACCCAGACTCCAGCCCCGCTGGCATTGCACCCGACCCAGCCAAAGCACACACACTGTCTTTGGCTCGCGTGCCTGAGTGCTGCGAGACATCTGATGCGCCCGGTTGTAGGCTCCGGCCCCGCCGAGGCGCCCAAACAGATGCAAACATCGACACACACACATCTGATGCGCCCGGGAATGGGCTCCGGCCCCGCCGAGGCGCCCAAACAGATGCAAACATCGACACACACACACACCTGGCGGCGAACACGTGCAGCCAACAAAAGAGGCTGGTGATGATGAAGATGGAGGCCGCGGGAATGGCGTCCTGGCTGTACCTGCAAGCACTCCATGGAAATGGTGCGATCGCGTGTCAGTCACACGCGCATGAATGACGGTGTGCGTCCTTACGCGTTGGCGCAAAGCGCGCCTCGTCAGTGCGGCTGACAAAGCTGGAGAGCTCTATCCGGTTGCCTGCTCGCCTGCTGCCTGCTGCCTGCTGGAGAGCTCTTCCCTGTTGCTGTAGAGCTCTATCCCGTTGCCTGTTGCCTGCTGGAGAGCTCTGTCCTGTTGCTGTAGAGCTCTATCCCGTTGCCTGTTGGAGAGCTCTTCCCTGTTGCTGTAGGGCTCTATCCCGTTGCCTGCTGGAGAGCTCTTCCCTGTTGCTGTAGAGCTCTATCTCGTTGCCTGCACCCTCCGTGACAGACCCACCTGAAGAGCACCATCTTGACGACCAGGTACGGGAAGCAGAGTGCCGCTAGGAGGTAGGAAGTGTACAGGTAAGGCCTGCGCACACGCACACGCACACGACATGAGGGTGACGATGCGGAGTGGACAAGCTCTTTGGCGCATGCATCCTCCTGTCCTGCAGCACCGTGGCACCTGCCGTGAACGCCATGCAATGATGATGGTGAAGACGATGCAGTGGCTTGCCCCTCCTTCCCTTCCCGCCTGCCCACCTGGACGCCACCCTTGCCCTGACCCAAGACTCGCACGTAGCTGTGCATGTGGTGCATGCACCGGGGCACGCGCCAGGCTCAGCAGCACCTCCACCCGTTCTCCCCAGCCCTCAAAACACCCACATCCGCCCTACACCTCCCCCACACACCTGTGCATGTGGTGCATGCCCGTCGCATAGGCCAGGCTCAGCAGCGCGGACCGCGTGCACGACAGCCCCACCACGTCCTCCAGAGAGTGCCAGTAGCTGAAGTGGTACTGGTTAGGCGCCTGGTGGATGACCAGCGGCCGCGAGGTGGCTAGGAAGTAGATGAGGAGGACGGACAGCGTTTCGGATATGCACAAGGCCCAGGGCGTCTGCGGGCAGTAGCATTGGGTGTGAGTGCAGCATGGCATTGGTGAGAGCAGCATCATTTAGAAGGTCGCACGACACGCACTGCGCGTGTGGGTGCGGGTGGCAGTGTGAGTGCGCCCAGTGGAGGTCGTCGTGAGCACCAGAGAGCACACAGTTGGAGACCAAACGCGTCCCAGGGTCCTGTGTGTGTGTGGAATGATCCCACGTGTATGTGTGTGTGTGTGTCCTGCAGTGCGAGTCCTGCCGTCATCTGCCCGTCCCCGCGGTGTGATGCCACGTGGGAGCACCGCACGGATGCCGCGCCCCCCTCCGCACGGCAGGCGTGATCACTGGCTGCATTCAGGAGCGTTCGTGCTGACACGGCCTGCTGCACTGCGCTGTGCCGCACGCGACTGCTGCCCGCCTACAGTTGTCGTGCGCGCCTGGCGGGCGCACACTGCCCCCCAGGAGCGCGTGAGCGCATACACTGCCCCTGCACATGGGCCTGTGCCTGCTGCGCAGCTGCTAGTGGCACCAGCCTTGTGGCAACACGGCCCATTTCCCGCGAGTGCGCTGGCTGCGAGCGACATGCGCGAGGCGCCTTTACGCGCGCTGCGGCTGCTCACCAGGACCTGCAGCAGCGAGACGCTGCAGACGCAGAGGAACTTGAGCGTGTTGAGCGTGCGGATGCAGCCCTCGCCCCATTCCTGCCGGCGCTGCGCCGAAGTCCTGCGCGCCTGGCCAAGGAACTTCTCCTTTAGGAACGAAAATGCAGCGTCCACCTGCAGCGCGAGCAATCGAGCTTGGTGCACTTGTTTCGCCTGCGTCACGTAGCGCCGCGCTAATCGCTCCCCGTGCTCCAAATCTTGTAGCGCCCCACAGCGCCCCACAGCGTGCGCCTCTCGTCCTCCGACTAAATCGGTTGGCACCGAAGCAACGCGTACCTTGATGTAGCGCCTCTTGCTGTCCCTGCCCATCGTGCTGCTCGCGCCA
This sequence comes from Chlorella sp. KRBP, assembly GCA_004335735.1. Classification (NCBI taxonomy): domain Eukaryota; kingdom Viridiplantae; phylum Chlorophyta; class Trebouxiophyceae; order Chlorellales; family Chlorellaceae; genus Chlorella; species Chlorella sp. KRBP. The sequence goes on from QAXK01001174.1 coordinate 7,762, forward strand.
CGAGAGGTGGCCAGCAGCCTCCAGCACTCCGGCTGTTAGCTAAGCGTCGCCGCTGAAGCATTGGGCCATTGTCGTGTAGCGCAGCGCTGCAGCTCCTGCGAAAGTGCTGGCGCGCTCCTGGGGCCTGCTTTGACACTGAGTGGGAGTCCGCGGAGTTTGGCCAGGCTCGTGATGATAGCTGCTGTGTAGAGCAATTGACGGTGATCCTGCTCAAGCTCTGCCTGCTTCTCCTCTCCTTCCGCGAATACCCATGCGGTGGGGTTGAGGGGTGCACCGTCCACGCAGCTCCAAGACCAGAGCTCGTGCAGCAGCGTGCACACACTTGCCATCAGCACCGTCAGGGCATGGAGGCAGAGATGCTGGGCACTGCAGGAGGTTCTCCTCCTCCCGCGCTGGGCGTGGCGGTGGGCATTGCCAGCGCCGTGGTGCTGGCCCTGGGTGTGGGGCTGCTGGTCTACCGCAGCTCGTCCTTGTCCAGCGCCGGAGGCAGCCTGCCCAGCAGCAAGTCCACGACATCGCTGCCCCTGGGCGCCACACGGAAGCAGGCCGTCGTCTCGATGGACGGCTCGAAGCCCAGCGTGCGCATCCTCTACGGCACGCAGACTGGCACGGCGGAGCGCTTCTCCAAGCAGCTCGCAGGCGAGCTGCGCAAGCGCTATGGAGACTCGTGCAGCTGCGTGGTCACGGACCTGGAGAACTACACGTCGCCGGGCGAGCGCCTGGCGCGCGAGCAGCTCGTCGTGCTCTGCGTCGCCACCTACGGCGACGGTGAGCCCACGGACAACGCAGCCGACTTCTTCTCGTGGCTCGCCAAGGAGGAGCAGGCCGTGGAGGCGGGGGAAAAGGACGCCTCGCTCACGGTGCGCGGCCCGAGAGCGTTGAGCTCGACAGGTGCTACCTCCCCTGCCCGCAGCACCAAGAGCGCAATGTGCAGGAGATCAGCAGCCCAGCCCAGCCGCCGCCGCTGCCGCACCCCCCGCGCACGGCATTGCGTCTGGTAATTCAACTTGATCTGCCGTCATGCGTGCCGCCCGCGTGCCCCACCACCTCCGATCGCAGAAGCTCACATACGCGGTGTTTGGGCTGGGCAACAAGCAGTACGAGCACTTCAACGCCATTGGCAAGAAGGCCTTCAAGGGACTGGGCGCGTTGGGAGGGCAGCCGGTGCGTCGTCTTCCTCCGCCGTTCGAAGGGTGTAGGATCTCCTACACAGTGACAGTGCAGGCTGCAGCGTGCAAGGGATGCAGCTGTGTGAGCGAGCAAGGGAAAGAATGGCAGCACCAGGGCGCGAGCTACAGCTGGTGCGCCGTAGCAGCCGCCGGATTTCTGCCGGCACACACAAATGGCGGGCAGCGCACAATGTGCAGCCAGCGTGCCAGTGGGGCACAGCAGTGGCACACACTTGTCTGGTGGCTGCCAGTTGCAGGGAAGGCATAGCTGGCAGTTTGACGATGATGCAGGGAAGGCATAGCTGGCAGTTTGGCCAGTGGGAAGGCACCGCCGTACCTTGCTGCGGCACGCACATTGAACAATGTCATACGGCACATTGTCAAACTGCCGCGCAGCTCATCCGCCGGGGCGACGGCGACGACGACGGGTGCATTGACGACGACTTCGACAAGTGGACCACAGAGCTGCAGTCAGCACTGGAGTCACGGCCCGACCTGGTGCGTTTGGCTGTTTAGGGGCCAGGCTGGGTGGGCTGGGCGTGCAGTGGGTGGGAAGGAAGGCGGTGCGTGGCTGGCCCAGACGCAAGCACACACGCAAGCACAACAGGCAAGGGAAGGAGCAACCACGCAGCTGCAGTCAGCACTGGAGTCACGGCCCGACCTGGTGCGTTTGGCTGCTTAGGGGCCAGGCTGGGTGGGCTGGGCGTGCAGTGGGTGGGAAGGAAGGCGGTGCGTGGCTGGCCCAGACGCAAGCACGGCAGGTTTGTACGGAGGGAGCACCCAGGGAGCTGCAGTCAGCGCTAGCGTCACGTTGCACAGGTTTGCCTGGGTGACCAGGCGTGCAATGCACGAATATAAGAGCACGCCCACGTTTGGTTGCGTTGCATGTTGCATGTTGCCGTCAGCCGGGCATGGCTGCTTGTCATGGCAGGTCGTGTGCAAGACGTGCTATGACGCAGGCGTGCACAACCTTTGCCAAAGACAGGTATGCGTGCATATGTGTATATGCGCTTGCTTGCAGGTGGGCCAGGTGGCGGTGTCGGTGGAGGGCGCCATCCCTAGTGCGGAGGACCTGCAGGGGTACACGGTGGAGGAGGAGGGCGAGGGGG
>QAXK01001177.1:0-12419 GCA_004335735.1 Chlorella sp. KRBP
AGGTCCGCTTGTGCTGCTTGTGTGTCGTGTGTGTGTGTGTGTGTGTGTGTGTGGCCGGCTGCAGGAGCACCGAAGCACCAGGGACCAGCAGGGGGAATGCATGCGATGGGCCACTCACCGCTGTAGGTGTTTGCGCTGAACTTGTAGGGACCGACCTGCGCCAGGGAGCTGATGTGGAAGCCCGCTGCCGCCATGTCACACTCGCGCGTGCTGTCCGTCTTGAGCATGTCCGCAAGCAACCAGTTGAAGTCCTGCAGTGTGCAGCATCGGTGATCATGAGGCGAGCGAGTGATCCGGGATTTGCGTGATGGTGCCTCATCGGCGTGCCATGGGTGTCTTTCAGGTATGGTCTTGAGTTGATTGTGTGAAGATTGCAGCAGGGCAACCAGCCGCAGCAACAAGGCACACCAGGCTACAGCGGCGTCGATGAGAGTTGAGTTCAGGCCCCGTGTTTGCAGGCCCCGGGAGAACAGCCCACATGGCCGTTTGCCGCTCACGTCCTTGCAGGTGAAGGTGTACTTGTCCTCGGCCCACTCCGGCTGGCCCTGCTCCACCATCCAGGCCGCCATCTTCTTCAGGAGGCCCACCTCGTATCCTGCGTGCGTAGCGGCATGCAGCGGCAGGTGAAAGGACAGTGCACTCAGGCCACACTGATGCTGTGCAACTGTGAACAACTGCTGCAGAGTGCGCGGGCCAACTAACGGGTGCACGCGATGACCGCCCGCCCGCTGCCCCGTGCCCCCAACCTCCCAGCAGCCTACCCGTGTAGGTAGAGGGCGGCTGGCTGGGATCGCACTGGGTCATGGCCTGCGGGGATGCACATCGTCCAGCGCAGGGCTCTACTTAGAAAAGCAGGACCCACGGAACTCACATCTTCGCCCCTTGCCGAGCTCGGACGACGCACCGTGGCCCACAGCATGCAGATGTTGCGTATCTTGGCGGTCGTCAGGCTGTTGTTGGCGCTGATAGCGGCAGACGCGCGGCCCGCGAGCAGGATGCCAACGGTGCCGAGCACCAGCAGCGAGAGCGAGGACCGTGGGGCAGCCATGTCTACGGCGTGTGTGCACCCGTCTTGAGTGATCACAGGCTCCCTGTGTGTGGGAGTGCGCGTGGAGCGAGTTTCAAAGCGTCTACGGCTTCGTACACCTTATGGAACCCACGCGCAATAGAGTGCGTGTGGAGCCCGCATAGAGCGCTGAGGAGCCCGCAACGTGATGGAGCGTCATTGACTGAGAGGGATCTGGCCTGGCGCAGGCGCAGAAGGCGAACGGCAGGTGCGACGCACGCTGGCCCGCACGCAGGATGCTAGCCGTGGGCTGTGATCTGCTTGCACTCATAAGCGCTTGTGCATGCCGCGGCTGCACCGTCCCTCCCGCTCCGCTCAACGCTGCGTGATCGTTGCACGAAAGGGGTGATCATCGCCACCACGCTTGCCGAACAGGCAGCCCAGAATGGCAACCACGCACGTACACTTGCCACCGGTACACCATCTAAATCTATCTCCCTAGAACGCAAGCACCCTAATCCTCAGGAGCAGCACGTCCAACCGCCTTCGTATTACGGCCACGTCATGGCTCTCCTCAGCCACCGCCGATACGCTGCTGGGCACGCATGGCCCTTGTCAAAGGAGAGCTGCAGCCGCAGGAAGGCCCTGTCGCCGCTGCGTCTGCCTGCTGCCACTCCTTCGAGGCCGGAAGCGTTGCCAAGCGCCCGCTCCGCCCTCCTCCCAAGCAGCGGCTGCTGTTGCAGCTCCGCGCTGCCGCCCCACCTGCTGCAGCCGCTGCAGCGCGTGGTCAGCAGGACGCCCGCTCCCAGCACAAGCGCGGCCAGTGCCATCATGGTGCTCCGCCATCATCCCCCTGCCTGCAGCAGATCCATCTCCAGGCCTTCAGCTCCACTACAGCCCCATCCCTCTGCCTGCATGTGCACCTCCTCCATCACTGTGTGGCTGCAGCTCCACTGCATCACTCGGCCTGCAGCTCCACTGCATCACTCATCACTCGGCCTGCAGCCCCACTGCATCACTCGGCCTGCAGCTCCTCGTAGATCTCCTTGAGGTCAGCGGGCACCCGACCGTCATGCAGCCCCATGAGCACCTTGTACTCGTTGCGCATTAGCACCAGGTCATACAGCTGCACGTGTGCACGAGTCAGTGAGTGAGCAAGTGGGCAAAGGAGTGAGCAACATTGGGCATCAGGCGCAGACTAGCCTTGCATGCCATCAAACATGCGCGTGTGCGAGATGCTGCTCATGTCCCCGCATCCTTCTGATGGCAGCATGTCATGACGCTGGCGCCGTGCCCTCGATTGCTGCTGGCGTGCCCACGATCGCGCATGCGCTGCCGCTGCCGCACGTAGACCTGCACGTAGACCTGCCTGCCTGGCTGCGCTGCCCCCCAAAACAACCACTCCGCTGCTTGTTGGATGCGCTGCCGCCTGCCCACCTGCACAACCCGCCCGTCCACCCACCCACCTCGGCATCCACGAGCTTGAGCTCCTTGGCCACCACCTTGAGGCGTGACTGCAGCTCTGGCGACGCCTGCAGCTTGTTGAGCATGCGCGTCTCCACCTCGAGCTCCTTCTCCGCGCGCGGCTTGGCCCAGTACTTGACGTCCAAGGCCTCAAGCGGCTTGCCGTGGTAGATGAAGTAGATGCCAGCGAAGAAGGCGGCGTACCCAGGGATCCTGCGCGTGCAGCGGGCGTGCGGGCCACGCGGCGACTGCGACTGAGCGCCTCCCGGCCATTCGTGATCTGAGGAGCCAGGCAGCGGACGTCCTCCAGCAGCACTGCATGCGCGGCGCTGCTTGAGCTGCTGCGCTCTGGTGCTGGCGTGCAGACTTGCCCCCCCGTCTGCGAGGCCCGTGCGCACCCACACTGGCGTGCGATGGGTTCGCATCGTTCACGCAGCTGCCCTGGCCCACGACTGGGCGCCCGTGCACCCTGCCATCGCTCCTGTGCGAGCTTGTTCGCTCGCAATCATGCTCGCTCCTCGTGCCTGCGCTCACCAGATGGGCTCCCACCACTGCAGAGGACGCGCCGAGCCGGGTGGAGCCGGCACCTCGCCGAACAGGAAGCCATTGTGGCCCGTCTGCGTGCCCTCGGACCAGAACGACCCGCCTGGCCATCCCTCGGCCCCGCCTCCCCGCTTCTGCCGATGCCTAATCAGCTGCGTCCCGGCGCGGCGAAGCAGGTTCAAGGCGCTCATGGCGCGAGGCCGCCCCGCTGTGGCGCACGCGAGCTCCCACTGTGCTGCACCACACGCTGCAGAGCTGGCCACGCCTGGTCGCGCCTCTGCTCTGGCCACGCGTGTGAAGCTTCGCAAGCTGCTTGACGCGCTTCTCCTATGCTCCACTCGAACGCAAGACCCAGCGCATGCGCGATTTTTCGGGAGAAGCAGCAGCAGCAGCAGCAGCAGCAGCAGCAGCAACGATGGCAGCATCAACCATACACGCCGGCGCTGGCCACACCGTTGTGGGGGCGGGGCACAGCCGCTCCCACTCCACAACGCCCCGGGTGACCCGTGCCGCCGCACCCGGGCATCGCTCCCGCCCCTTCCAGGCCAGCAGATGCCGCTGCAGGGCCATCGAGGACGCCACAGCAAGCGGCGCTGCCCAAGAAACCCAGCCCACGCAGCAGGCCGCAGGCATGGCAGGCGCACGTGCCGCCGCGTCTCTGAACGCCCAGGAGCAGGCCACGGCAGCTGCCCAGGCCACGCTGCCCAAGACAGGCTACTTCTCGCTGGCGGACCCCACTGCCGAAGTCTACAGCCGCGCCGGCGAGGTGTTCGACCCTACCAAGAAGGGCGGCCGCTGGAAGCCCGAGTTCATCTGGAACACCAACTGGCAAAAGACGCTGGAGATGCAGGAGTCGCTGCAGCGCCGCCGCGACGCCGTCGTCAACGGCCAAGCTGCACAGCCAGCACAGGCAGCGGCAGCACGGCCGCCCCCCGCCGTCAACGTGGTCCGCACGCAGGCGGGTGCCATAGGGCTCAGCCGGCTAGCTGACCTGGACCGCATGGACGTAGACCTCACCGAGGCACTGAAGGAGGCGGCGAGGCGCGCGGCGGAGCAGCAGCAGCAGCTACAGCAGCAGCAGCGTAACAGCCCTGCGGCAGAGGCGGGCGGTAGTCGGGCGGTGCCGTTGCCGCGCAACGACCTCAAGCGCCTGGAGCGCTCCACCCGCGCTAGCAGGGGCATTGTGACTACGGTCGTGAGCAGCACGGCCGAGGACGAGGCGGCCAAGGTGGGTGCAGTCGCACTAGGGTGGCTGTGCGCCACGGGCAGCACATCGCTCTTCCGGTGCCACCTTTGGACGTTCCGGTGCCACCTTTGGACGGTGGAGGCGTACGTCCGTGAGCATGGCCAACCTCAGGGCAGTCCCTGCTCCAAGCGTGGAGGTTGAGGGGTGCTAGAGGTGACCTGGCGTGTCCCTGGTGGTGTGCACAGGCCGAGGTGGCGGCGCAGGAGCTCAGGGCGTACGAGCAGGAGAAGGGCGAGCAGCGGCTGTGGGCCGCCGGGCTCAGCTTGGTGGGCACCGCCGCCACCTACGCCTCATACGGGCGAGAGGTGAGTGAGGGCTTGGCAGTGTGGCAAGAGGCCGTTGCCGCCGCCACATTGCGCTGTGTTCTCCAGGGACCTCGGCTTGCCAGACCACAGCCAGAGTGGCTGTACCAGACGTTCCACGCCTGCCTCACCTGCCCACACACCCTCCATCGTGCAGGTGTGCATCAGCTACACGGTGGGTGCGCTGGGTGGCTACCTGTACCTGCGGCTGCTCGGCCGGTCGGTGGACGGCATGGCGTTTGGCGGAAACGTGGTGGCAGGCGTGGCCTCGGCGTTGGGCAACCAGCGGCTGCTCATCCCCGTCATCCTGGCGCTGGGGTATAACAGGCGCGTCGTTACCTGGGGTACTTTTGGGTGGGCTGGGGCTATTGATGCATGCAGAGCCCCTCTCTGGCTTCAACCTGTGCACGTCAAGTGCTCCCCAAAGTGGCACCAGTGGCTCACATACCTGGTTATGCCGCCAGCCTGCCTTGCTGAGTATTGCTGCCCTCCTGCTGATGTGATGTTGGCATGCTTGGACCGCACGCAGGTGGAACACGCTGTACGCTGACGATTACGACGTTCATCTCAACCTGCTGGCCATGCTGGTGGGCTTCCTCACGTACAAGATCGCCGTCGTGACACGCCAGGGCAAGCTGGTGCGTGTGCGCTTTGCTGCGTGCTGCGTGGTGCCGTCGGTTGACGGGACGTACATCGGCCGCACGACGTGCTGCGCCAACCACTGCACTGGGTTGCTGCTGTTGCAGGTGATGGATGACATCGCCAAGGGCATGCAGCGCACCAACGAGTGATTCTGCGGCGCTGCGGAGGCGCGGGCGTGAGCGTGATCTATGCCGCATGGCGAGATGGGTGGCACCGCGTCGCCCTGACCACCCAGAGCACATTTTTTAGTGCAAGAGGACCAGCCCAAGGACGATGCAATGGCCAGTGACTTGACCACAGCAAGCAGCGCGCTGCGATCGTCTCCTGGCCGAGGAGGCATGTCGTAGCTGCGAGCCGAGGAGGAGCACAGCCCACACGCGATGCTGCTGGCAGTGGCGCCCACGCTGCTGGTGGTCGGCATCGCCGTGGCCGTCTCGACGTGGCGCAGCTGGGTCGTGCTCGTGCTGCGTCTCCTGCTCGTCTGGGTGCACAGGCGCATCAAGGGAAGCGAGCAGGGTCGCAAGCCTGCCGGCGTGTGGTCCAACCGCGAAGGTGCGTGACCGATGGCTCATCGCGCGCGTGTGCGCGCGCGCTCTGCTGCTCTGGGCGCTCACAACACGCCCGCCAAGCAGGACGTCGCTGCGGAGCACAGAGCAGTTGCCAGGCCACGTTGACCCGAGCATGGGCGCTGGCAGCGGCTGTGGGATGCAGCCGCGCACTGCCTCCAGCTGCTCAGCAGCCACCTGGGCGGTGTCGCACCAGCCCAGAGGCACGCACCCTCCGAGCCAGACGACACCACCGCAGCGGCACGCACACCTTCACAGCACGCACCGTGCACGCGCAGCGCGGTGCAGCCTCCATCAGGCATCTCGGCTTACGCCGCCCATCAGCAGAGCTGCCTGCAGGGAGCGGGGCGAGAGGCACACGCCGAACGTCGCGCACACGCAGGCCTTCATGTCAAGGACCTGCACCTCCCGCTGGCCAAGCTGCTGGGCCAGCCGCCGGCGCTGGCGCTTCCCAACATATCAGTGGCCAGCCTGGTGGTCAGCTTTGGCTCGGGAAGGGCCGTCTACATTAAAGTGTCGGGCCTCCTGGTCGAGCTGCACCAGCGGCAGGTGCCCAAGGTGAGGCTGCAGAGCTGTGCTAGGAGGTGCAGCAACATCAGGAGGCAGCTGCAAGCGGAAGCTGTGCAAGCAGCAGGCACGGAACGATGTCGCGAGCTGAGCAGCGAGAGGATGGTGGGCGGCACCCTGGGCGTGTGCTGCGTTGGTGTACCATGAACGAGGCAGCGTGGTGGGGCGGCAACGGCGTTTGGTAGCCCAAGAGCGTGCCCTGTACCCATTCCCACTACTGCACGTGCAGCCCAACACGGCACGTCAAGCCTGGTCGGGCCTAGAGGCCAACAAGCTCCTGGCACTTGAGAACGTGCTGTGGGGCACCAAGAAGAAGGCCCGCAAGCCCTGGGTCATGTGGCTGCTGCGCTCGGTGGTGGGATTTGCGCTGAGCTCGTCAGAGCTGGAGCTGCACGACGCCACCGTACAGTACATACAGGCGAGCGGTCTGGGCGGTGTGTGCCTGTGGGGTCATGTGCTCAGACGGACGTCTGACTCTTTCTCAAACACCGTGCCCTTCACCACGCCGCAGGAGGGAGAGCCGGGCCCGCAGGCCGTGCTGCTGCCACCCCGCTGCCGCGACGGCCTGGCCGTCACCGTCCGCGACATGCGCGTGCAGCCCCTCACCGCCCTCCGGGCCAAGGACAAGGCCCTAGCCCGGCAGAACAACGCCGACAACGCCCGCACCGGCGCCGCCGCCTCCACCGCCGCCACCGGCGCCGGCACCTACTCCCCCGTAGTCACGTCCTCAGCTGGCGGCATCCAGGGCCTGTTTGGCAACGTCCTCACCACGCCAACCACAGTGCCTGTCTCCCACGCAGGCGGCCCTACGTCGGCCGCAGTGTCGCCGGAAGCAGCTGCAGCTGCGGCGGCGACGGCGCCATACAGCGCCAGTGTGGGCGGCGGTGGTGGGACGATGTCTGCGTCGCCGCAGACGCCGCCGCCGCCGCAGCTCAGCAGCAGCCCGGCAGTTTCCGTCCCATCCAGGGCTGCGGCAGGGAGCGGCAAGCAGAGCCGGTTCGGGCGCTGGGTGTCACCGCGGCAGGAGCAGCAGCCCGCCACGCCAGCCACGCCTGCCACGCCGCCGCCGGCGGGCAGCCGCAGCGGCAACCGCAGCGAAACGGGCGTTGCCGCTGCCGCTGCCGCCGCTGCTGCTGCGGCGGTGACAGCGGCAGCGGTGAATGGCATTGCCGGCACTCCGTCGACACCGCAGCCCTCAGCGGGGCCTGCACGGAGCAGCGGCGGCGGCGGCAGGCTCACGGCGTCGATTGCTGCGGTGGCGGCGGACGAGGCGGCAGCAGAGGAGGAGATCAGCAAGCGGCCTTCGCTGCAGCCGGGCAGCTCCGGCACTCACTTGGTGGTTGCAGGGGTGAGCATCCACTTGATGACCACCACTCTACCGGAACCAGCAATAGCTGCATCTGCTGCTGCTAGTGCAGCCGCAGCAGCTGCGGGTGCGAGCGGGCAGGGCGGCGTGCGGGTGGCGGGGAGGAGCAACGCGGGCCGGCGGGCGGGCACGTCTGCGGGTCACTCATACGTGGCGTCTAGGGCCAGGAGGGCTGCCAGGGGTGCTGGCGAGCCTGCTAGCAGGCCTGCTGCTGCGCCGTCGTCATCGGCAGGGCAGCCGGGGCTTGGGCAGGAGTCGAACTCGGCGACGGCGGTGGGCGAGGGCAGCGTGGCGGCGCAGGCGCTGTCTGCGTGGGACGCCTGCCACTGCGTGCTGCAGCAGTGGGGCGTGGAGGTGGCCGTGTGCTTGCTTCCCCGCTCCCGCCCGCTGCCTCCCGGCGCTGCCGGCGGCGGCGGCGGTGGGCCGGGGCAGGCCATGCAAGCCCTAACCATCAACTACCGGACGTTTCGGACGGGCGTGGATGACGACCCGGCGTTGCTGGCGGATGGCAACGGGGTGCGGCCGCAGGATGCTGCCGCGGCCAACGACCAGCCCGGGACTGGCGGGGCCGCGGCGTTCTCCCCGCCGCCGTCCACACCGCCACGTGAGCAGCAGCAGCGGCAGGCGGCGCCGTCTACAGCCAGCGGTGCGGGAGGAGGAGGGGGAGGAGGAGGAGCAGGAGGTCAGCATGGGATGCACTGGAGCGTGGACGTCAAGCTCAAGGCGATTGTGCCGCAGCTGACCACGGCGCCGGCGCTCATCGGGCTCAGGCTGCTGGACCGTGTGGTGACGTTTGGCAAGTACGCGGGTTTTTGGCAGCGCCGCCCACAGGTGCGTGTTGCTGCTTGTCTGCCTTCAGCCGGGGCGGGGGCAGGTAGCGAACAAGCAAGCGTCGCGGGTGCCTTTGCGGGCGCTGCGTGTGAATGTGCGTGTCGATGTTTGCATCTGTGTGTGTGTGTGTGTGTGTAGCTCTTGGACGTGTTCAAGCTGCCAGGTGCTGGCTCACCCTCTGTTGACTTCTCGCACTCGCTTTGTGCCAGCAGAGAAGATCTTCACTGCGTGACACAAAGCGTCAGTGGCATTGATTTCGCCGCACGCAGGTGCCCGTGCGGCAGTCCCCGACCGCCTGGTGGCAGCACGCCTGCAAGTGCACGCTGATCGAGTGCCGCCGGCGCTACCCCGTACGGTCGCTCAACGACGTGCTGTCCGCCCGCGGCGAGTACATGCTGCTGTACTGCGCCATGCACATGAGCAAGACGGCGGTACACCGGTACCAGAAGCGGTACAGGGACCTGCGGGCCACTGACCTGCGGAGGAGGGCCATTGAGTACCTCAAGCAAAACAGCCCAGGTGAGTGAGGGAAGACCTGAACGCAATGGCAAGCAAAATGGCAAGCAAAACAGCCAAGGGGAGTGGGCCATTGAGTACCTGAAGCAAAACAGCCAAGGTGAGCGAGGGAAGACCTGACCCACGATCCTCGCTCTTGATTTGCTGGGCCCTCTCTGTGGCCCTGTCTTGACTAAATGTCCCGCTTCTTTTGTCCACTGGCCCTCCACACCCCTGCCCTGCCTCTCACCCCACGCTCCTTGCTGCGCTTGACGTTCACGCCTTGTTAGCTTTTGCCCTGCCTCTCACCCCACGCTCCTTGCTGCGCTTGACGCTCACTCCCTTGCTATTCTGCTGCCCTGCCGTTCCCCCGCCCTGCAGCCGTGGTCAAGCAGGAGCTCAACCTGCTCGAGCGCAAGCTGACGCTGGGCCAGGCCATGGTGTACCGCTCCGTCGTCGCGCTGCTGCACTCAAGGTGAGGCCAGCCATACTTGCTTGGCAAGGCCTGCCTGGCGAGCTTTTGTGACGGCTGCAGCATCAACCTGTCGTGAACGCCAAACAATGATGATGATGGATGATGATGGATGATGATGATGATGATGATAACCACACTTGACTCACGCATGGCTGCTGCACACGCGCGCAACATCAGGCCTTGCAGATCACCTTGGGCCTCTGCAGCGAGGGCTTTTGCGACAGCTCCGCCTCCTTCCAGGGATGCCTGGTGCTCACTGCGTGGCTGTCCCACTGCGAGCGGTCTCTCTCTCTCTTGCTTTCAGGCCTGCCAGCAGCTTGTTGATATTGAACGGGTCGAACGCTGGGATCTTGGCAAACCAATTGGTCATTGGCACTGTCTCATCAGCACGGCTGCTGGGCCAAAACAGGTCTCCAAGGGTGCGCTCTCACTCTTCCCCGCAGGTACCTTGCAAAGCACCCAGAGAGCTACCAGGAGTCCGAGGCGGTGCTGGACATGATGGCCATGTTTGCCGACGCGCTCCCGCCGGTGGACGACGACGACGGGGCCAGCAAGGCCTTTGGTGAGGGCTAGGGCTTGATTAGGCTGGCTGCTGGGCAAAGGAGCAACGGAACGGAGCTTTGCGCTGGTGTGGTGGTGCGCTGGTGTGGTGGTGCACCATGCTTTGTGCTGTGACCTAGGCCTGCTTGCCGTGGCTTGACCAATGCTTACCCACTCCCTGCGTTGCTCGTTGCTTGTTGGCACCGCCCATCATTAGTTTCCCCTTGCTTCCTTGCTCGTTGCCACTGCGCCGCGCCCCCGCAGGCATCACCATCACGGTGCAGTGCCCACACCTCCTACTGTAGTACTAGTTGCACCTTGCTTGTTTGCTTGCACCGCACATCCTTGCAGGCATCACCATCACAGTGCAGTGCCCCCGCCTGGGGCTGCAGCTTCTAGTCAGCCGCCCGCCCCCCGCACCCTCCGCCGCCGCCAACGCGCCCCCAGCCCCTCCCGGCACCGCCACCGGTGGTCCTGGCGGTGCGGCAGCAGCAGGCGCGCAGGCACCAGGGTCAGGCGGGGCGCCTCACAGCCCGCAGCCCGTAGTTCTGCTGACGGTGGAGGGCCTGCGCCTCACCATCCCCAGGGCGGCCAACGTGTGCATACAGGTGCGCGAACGCTGTTGTTGCGCTGCGTGCTCGGTCCTGGCGGGCATCTGCTCAGCACTCTGAATGAGGGCTCACCATTCGCACCTGCCATGCTGCTGCACCTGCTACGCACCTACCTTCACACCTGCCATACTGCACCTGCCCCGTGCCGAGTTGGGCCGTTGCTCGTCGCTCTCATGCGACGCCGTTTCTCAAACCCGCCACCGCACCGCACCGCACCGCAGGCGGCCGCCATCCAGCTCACCACCACCCACCCCGTCACCCACCCCTCCCCCCAACCCGCCATCCCCGACCCCACCGCTCCCCGCCCCGGCACCACCTCCCACCTACTCTGCATCCCCGCCCCGCCCGAGCACCTCCACGCCTTTGGGCCTAAAATGAACATGGCCAACACCATCCTTGGGCAGCACCGCGCTGGCGCTGGCCCCGGCCACCACAGCGCGCACAGCACACCCGGCGGGATTCCAACCAGCACCACCTTCGCCGCAGCAACAGGAGCAAGCACCGCCCGCTCCGCGCCACCTAGGCATACCCGCAGCGCCTCGCAGACCCCGCAGTCATCAACTGGCGGCGGCGGCGGCGGCGGCAGTGGTGGCGGCATGAGCGGAGGAGGAGGAGGACCGCAGGCGGGGAGGAGGGGGGCGGCGGCGGCGGCGGCGGCGGGCATCAGCCCCAGTGTGGGCGACTTGGATATTTTTGTGGTCAACCCGCAGTCGCAGGTGCCCATTGCCGTGTACCTAACGGCTGTCAAGGTGCGGCTCTAGGGCTTTCCGCATGGCTTTCAGCATGGCTAGGGTTTGATTCAGCTGAGGGTAGGGCAAGCCCACGCGTTGAGCAGCTGCCCCAGAATGAGCTGCTGATCTGGCTGTGCTGCGTGGGCGCCTCAGTGCGCGTATCAGACAGTGTGCCGCAGCACAAGGCGTCAAGGGCCTGTTGTGCAATCTGCAGTGCGCCCATCAGACAGTGTCCCACAGCAGAAGGCAGAAAAAGCCCGTGCAATCTGCTCAGAGCAGGGGCCAGGCGCGTCCATTGTGTGTGTGTGTGTGTGCGGTATTTGCATCTGGTTTGGTGCCTCAATGGGCGTATCAGATGTCCCGCAGCACAAAGGCAAACGAGCAAGACAAAGAGATCTTGATGATGTGTGTGTTTGCAGGTGGCGTGGTCGCCGATCGAGCTCAGCGTCACGCAGCACTCCCTGGAGCCCTTGCTGGGCTTTGTCACTGAGTTCCTGCAGGTGCGTGGGGTGTGGAAGGGAGCCGAAGGGAGCCCGTCTTTCCTTACGTTGCCACCCAGTCCTTACACTTACTTTCCTTACTTTTCTTTACGAGCCCTGTGCATGCGTGGGGGAGCCTGACTTGCGGGCCGGCCAACGTTCAGCCGGCTCCGGTCCCGCAAGCCCTAACCTCACCCAGCACCGCACCCGCACCCTAAACCCTAACCGCAGGAGCTGTCGGCCAGCCGCCAGTCGGGCGTGTCCGCCAAGGTGCAGCTGCTGTCGGCCTCCAGCCCCGCAAGTTCACTCCGGCGCATGGTGGTGGACAGCTACAAGCGCTACAACACGCCCGTGCCCAGCAGCCTGTCCACCTTCCTGCCCAGGCTGCAGATCGACTGCCCACAGGTGCGCCAGGGGGTACTGGTCCTGTGGACGGTCTGAGCGATCGACTTGGCAAGAGCTGTGGGTGATCATCATCATCATCATCATTGCATGGCATTCGCGGCGGTTGCTGCGATGCTGCAGGACAGGAAAATTCACGCGCCAATGTCGGGA
>QAXK01001182.1:0-12794 GCA_004335735.1 Chlorella sp. KRBP
GCCGCACACCTGCGCAGCGTCATGCACAGGCGCACGTGTGTCATCATCATCATCATACTTGCAGGTGCCGCGCACACCATCATCATCATGGCGTGGCGTTCACGGCAGGTGCTGCGAACATGTAGGAATCCTGACGCGAGTGCTCGTGATCACGTTGTGGTGGCTCTCCCTTGGGGCGATGCTTGTGCGTCCAGGTGATCATGGCGCTTACGGAGGACAACCAGCTGCGTGTGAGCGAGGTGGCGAGCGTGCTGCGGCTCGTGGCGCCAGACATCCAGCCGCAGCGCCTGGCCGCCGACCTCATCCGCGACGCGCCAAACACAGCCAGGTCGCTGCTACTCAACTGGGCGGACAAGGTGCTCGTGTCATAGGGACATGATGGCGGGAGTGGTGGTGGCGGCCGGGACTGTGTGTGTGTGTGTGTGGTTTCTGGCATCTGGGCCTCCGCGCTTCCGCGGGCGTATCAAATGTCCCACAGCACAGATGTCCCTCGGCGTGGTGGGTGGCGCGGGCAGAGTGTAGGCGGCATTGCGGCAGCGGCAGCAGCAGCGTGCTCGTTTCCTGAACAAGGTGGTGTATGGCACCGGCGGAAGGAGCGTGTGCGTCGAGCTTTTGCGTCTTCTGTCGCCGTTGTTTCTGGGCAAGCAGGCAACCCGCACTTCACAACCTGTGCATGAGTTGAGCAAACTGCCTCTGGGCAAGGTGCCTCTGGGCAAAGGTGCCTCTGTATTGAGGGACAGCATGGGCGCGACGAGTCAGCGCGTTGTTATCGGGGTGTGACCAACGGAGCCGTGTGCGTGAACCTTGCAGGCTATCCCACGCTCTGAGCAGGCGCCAGGTGTTTGTGGTTGGGCTGGACCAGCACCGCGTTGTCCACAAGTGCTGGGTTGGGCATTGAGAGTAGCATGGCAAGCAAGGAGCGACTCTGCTGCGTTGCGGTGAATTGGCGTGACGTGACTTTGTACTACGTGGTTTGATCGGGCTGGTGGACTCTAACCCGGTTTGATGACGGTTCTACGCACAGCGGCTGTTTGGTGCGGCTCAATTTGCATCTGTTTGGGTACCGCTGGGGGGGTATGTCAGGTGTCGTGTGTGAGGACGTGAGGGATTCTGTTTCAAATCATGCGCTACCTTGGTTGACGCTCCGAGTGTGATTGGCGTGTGAGGTGTCTGCATGTGTATGTGGCATGGCGACGGTGGGGGATTCGGAGCGCGTGCGTGAGCGAATGACTTGTTCAACGGAGCGGAGGAGGGCGTGGAGAGGAGAGTGCGGTGTGATGCGTAGAGAGGAGCGGAGAGTTGGGAGGGGACATGGGGCGCTTGTGAGTGTGAGGCATGGAACAGCAACGTGTGCAGGGGTGCGTGCGGGTTGCGGGAACGTGCCAGCCCTTGGGAGGCAGTGTGCTGCTGATGATTCCGATGCCCGACAACTCTTGAGCGGAGCGGCGCACCAACGCGTGTGCTGCTGGTGTGAGTGCCTCTTTTCGATCCTGGGACCTGCAGGATGTCTAGCGCCTTTGCGTTTTTGGAGAGCGGAGAGCGTTGCCACGCTTGAGCGCACATTGTGACAGATGACGGGATTGTCGTTGGCGTGACCGTGACCGTGACGCTCCTGCTGCTGTTTATCATGATGGGTGCTTGCTGCGCTAACCCACCGCACTGGTCTGCAAGCGGGTGCACGAGAGCGCATCTCTGATGTCCGCTGCAGCTGCTTCTCTCTCGCCTCTGCGCACCCCAGAGACAACGAACAGGCACGCGCGTTTCCACATCAGCTCAGGCGCCTCAAAGCATGTCGCTGGCAGGCGTCCACACTTGCACCACGCTGGCCTGCGCCGGGTGCTCCTCCTCCCACCCCTCTGGCGACCAGACACCGGAGCAGCTCGCCAGCGTCAGGTGCTGCAGCGGCGCCCTCCCCCGCCGCCAGTTGCTCCCTGCGCTGCCTCCCTGGCTGGTAGAGGAGGTGGAGGTGGTGGTGGGGTGGTGTAACCAGGAGAGGTCGGTGACTTCGTCGCCGTGCCCGGCGTGCACCAAGCGCAGCTGCAGGCGACAGCCAACGAGGACAAGGGGAGCACACACGTCTGAGCATGTCATGAAGTCACCAGGCGCAGCAAGCAGTGACCATCAGCATGAGGTAGGGAAGTGATCCGGGCGTGTGTGTAGTGATTGCGAACAGGGCCGCCGTGTGGCAGCGTGTGGCAGAAACAGCGTGTGGCAGAGAATCACCATGCGCAGCTGCAGGCGCCAGCCCGCGAGGATGAGGCAGGGCGGTTCGGGTCATCAGCACATCATGACCGCGTGTGTAGTGGCCTGGTGCGCTTTGGGCCCTGAGTGGCTGCATTCCCGCCAGCAGGCTCACACACACTCCCCCTGGGCGTGGTGGTGTGGTGTGATGTGGTTGATGCACGCACCTGGGGCGGGCCGCGCTGCAGGTGTGTGCTGATGGTCTTTGTCTCTCGCATGTCCCACAAGAAGACGCGGCCGGCCACGTCGCCAGACGCCACCCACCCTTGCTGCTGCGGGTGCGCGGCCACCTGCGCGCGCATGCATACACCACGTGATGCATCTCAACGTGTTTGTGCACCAGGTGACCCATCTCGACGTGTTTGTGCACCAGGTGATCCGTCTTGACGTGTTTGTGCACCAGGTGATCCATCTTGACGTGCTTGCGCACGATACATCAGCTGTTGCGCGTGGACTGGATCATCGTGGGCATCTGCTACGCTCTTGTCGATCCGCGCGAGCTCCTGTGGCAGGCATCCATACAGGTGGACAGGCGCCTCACCTGCACGACAGGCGTGTTGTGCGCTTTGAAAGCCGTCACGTGCGTGTACGGCTCCTGCGGCGCGTCGCCATGCTGAACCTCCGCCAAGGGCTCAACCGCCGCGCCCGCCCCATGCGCCGTGCCTCTGGAGGCCGCGGCACCACCACGGGGGCGCGTGCAGCGCAGGTCCACCGCGCACAGCCGTCCGTCGCCTCCGCCTGCACGCGCCACACCCCACACAACACAACGTACGGCATGGAGTGGCGGCCATGCCAGCTGCAATGCGTGTGCCCCACGTGCACTGCGTTAACTCTTTAAGCGCATGACTAAAGTTGCTGCCCCGAATACCCCGACACCGACCACAGGCAATTGCAGCACTACACTCACCTGTATAGAGCACGTGGGGCTGGTGCGGGTCGCACGACACGCAGTTGGCCGGCCCGTCGTGCACCCTCAACCCTCTGCATGAGGGCTTGCTGCCCTCCACCCTCGCGTCCCACTGCACCACCTCGCCCTGCTCCCCCACGCTCACAAACAGCGGCGGGCCCACCCCCACCTCCACCTGCCCTTGCCCCTGCCCCTCCCCTCCACCGCCGCCGCCCCCACCGCCCCACGCAGGCGGCACTGCTGCCACGTCATTCACGCCGCGCTCGTGCTGCCCCGTGAACAGACGCACCGGCTGCTGAGTACTCCCCGCCGCACCCACCGTCGCCAGAGCCAGCAGCCCACGCTCGCACGTGCACACCACCGACTGCCCGTCTGCCAGCCAGCACAGCCCAAACCCAGCAGGCCGTGCCGCCTGCCCTCCTCCACCACCCACGGCCGGCGAGGCATCTGTGTACAACCTGCTGACCTCCATATCCACTGCCCCATCCGCCCCATCGCTCTCACGCCCTGCACCACCACCACCGCCGCCGCCGCCACCCAGCCTGCCCGCACCTTGCGCCCCCCCGCCACCCCCCTCCCCCGCCTCCTCCTGCTCCTCCGCAGCCGCCATGCGCGAGGCGTGCTGCTCCAGAGCCTGCCCCAGGTTCCACAGCGACAGCTCGTGCCCAGAGGTGAGCGCTGCTGCCAGGTGCGCGTGGTGCGGCGCGTGACGCACACGGTCCACCGCAAGCCCGTCAGGGTGAGGGCACCAGCTCACTGTGTGCTCGTGGCTCTGCAGACGCAGCGACGCAGACGGAGCTTCGTACTCCCCCTCCTCCCCCTCCTCCTCCTCATCATCCCGTTCTCCCTCAAGCTCCTTCTCCCCCTCTGCGGGCCCCCCAGTGCCGTTGCCATCCGCGTTGGAGCGCCCCCGGGCCGGAGCGCCCTGGCTGCCGTGGTGGAGGACAAGCTGTCGCAGCAGGAGGCCTGACTTGTCCTCGTCGTCGCTGCTTATGCCCGTTAACAACATGTGCGTGGACCAGCCGGGGGAGTGCAGCAGGGGCGCGGACGCGTGCGGGAGGAAGTCCACCGACATGTAGGTCTCGCTCCCTGGCGCCTCCATCTGCAGCAGCTGGTCGTAGAGGAACGGCAAGCGGGTCTTCCAAGCCTCCAGCACGTCCAGCTTGGAGGCTGGAGCGCTGCCAGGGTGCTGCGCTTCTGAGGGAAGTCCTTGCCTCCCCGCTTGCCTGCTGTGGGCGCCAGAGGCACCTCCACCTGCTGCTCCTCCTCCTTTCCTGCGGCCTGCGAGCGCTGCTGGGCTCTCCTGCACCATCGTCCTGTCGTGCGTGCTGCGATCGGACCCGCTCGATTGAGCGTGTGCGCGAGAGGTCTGTGCGGGATATGAGCGTGTGTAGTGCGCTGCCAATGATCGTAGAAGGAGCTCTCGTCCGCAACGTTTGCTCGAAAAAACACTTGCAGTCCACGGCCAGCGATTCAGGAAAAGCAGAACGCAGCACAAGGCGCTACACAGTGAAAACTGCGCCTTGGGCTATGACTACAGGCCTGCCTCCCCCTCCCCGCCGCCGCCGCCCGCACGCGCCGCCCATCATCACGCTGCTTAGACGACCTTGGCCTTGGCGCCGGCGTCAGTGAGCTGCTTCTTGGCGTCCTCAGCCTCCTCCTTGCTGGCTCCCTCCTTGAGCACCTGTTTTGGGGTGAATGCAGCAGGCGGGACGCACCAGTTAAGGCGTGCCACTCCGCACCCAATCCCACGGCTGCAGCGCAGAAGCCTTTCATCAAGGCTGCTGCTGCTGTTGCTGCCGTGTCTGGACGTGTGCCCATGATGCTGCTGCTGCTGCTGCTGAGCACCCCTCCAAGCACGACGCGCACCTTGGGGAGCGTGGCGGTGTAGTCCTTGACCTGGTTGACGGCAATGCCGGCGATGCCGCGCACCACCTTGTACACAGCCACCTTCTTGTCCGCTGGGATCTCCTCAAGCACCACGTCGAAGGTGGTCTTCTCCTCCACGACGGGGGCTGCGGCAGCCGCGGGGCCGGCAGCCATCATCACTGGCGCCGCTGCGGCAGCTGACGCGTCCACGCCGAAGGTCTTCTCGATCTCAGACACCTGCGTGTAGCGCACGGCGCGCAGCGCGTCGAGCTCGATGGCATGCCGATGTACATGCGTCCCCAGACCTGCGAGGAGTCTGATGCGCCAGCGAGCTGCACCAGCGCTAGCTGCAGCGTCGCTCTCGCTCTCGCTGCTCTGCTCCGTGCCCCGCTGTGACCGCGCGCACCAGCTCGGACGCTTCCAGCAGCGTCAGCGTCTTGAGCTTCTCCACCTGCGCGCATGCACGCATGGACGCTGTTCGCCTGGTTCGTGCGTTGCGAGGAGGCCGCCTGCGCGCTGGGCCACCCTCTCCTGGACTCGCGCTTCGCACCACACGCTGCGAGAGCCGCAAACAGCGCCCCAGCCCCCCTCATCCGCGCGAGGGGCGGCTGTTAGACGGCTGCGTGACGCCACCGCATGCATCTGCATCTCCAGGCCGTGGCATCGCTGTGGGGCTGCGCGACTGCCGACCACACCAAGCGTCCGGCGGCGAGTGCAGCGCCCAGGCTGCGCGGACTCACAATCTCAGAGACGGCCGAGGCGCGCACTGGCGCCACCAGCATCCGCCGCTGGGGCTTGGCGGCCTTGAAGGCCGGGCGAGCAGCCGCACGGGACGTCGCGGACTTGAGAGCGAAGGCCATCTCTGCTGGTTCGGTGGTGAAGGCGGGAGGCTGGACACCAACTAGTGCTGCACAACAGAGGGCTTCGGCGTGTCAGCACGCGTTCCCGGCCTTGTTGCGGGGTCGCCCTATGCGGCTTGCGAAATCGTTTCAAGAGAGAGAGAGCCGCTCACACGCCAGAGTGGTGGATGCGCAGGGGCCTGGTGCTTGCTATGCGGGCGATGAGCGTGGCGCCACAGCAGCGGCTCACCCCCAAGGCGCTCACCTCCGCACAAGGCGTGCAGCTCGTGCCACGTGCGCCGTTGGCGCCCATCGCAGCTGCAGCGGCGATGGGAACCATGGCTGCACCATCAGCACTCACAGTCAGCCGCGCGCAGCCGCTGCAGCTACGCAGCCTGCAAGGCTTCCTCGACCGCGTGCGCGAGAACAACGGCAACCAGGAGGCCGTGGCCACGCTCACACCCTTTGTGGTGGATGGAAAACAGGCCGTTGGCAAGCTTAAACCAGAGTGAGAACCATAGGCCGGGGATCGTAGGGACTGTTCGCACGCCGCCATACCCCATAACGTCCAATGGCACGGCTTTGCCGCGCAGGTTTGTGGAGCACCTGCGGCGCTTCCCTGACGTGTTTGACGTGAGGGGCCCAGTCGGACCTTCAGGCTCTGTGCACCTCCAGCCTGCGGCGGGCACAACGCTGGAACAGCGCACCGCCGCCGTCGCGCGTGAGTCACCTCGCTGGCCCCCGACTTCACTTTGGGTGGATGCAGAGGAACGCGAGCTGCAGGTGCACCTGCACACCGCCCCTCTTGCTGAGTGCGCAGGCGTGTTGGAGCAGCTGCGGGGTGAGGGCGTCATCACGGGATGGCGGGACGAGCTGTACCCCGTCACCTCTTCGTACTACACTCAACCGGTCCTCCTGGTGAGTGCAGCTACCCTTCAGCTGGTTGCGCGCCAGCTACTGCACGCAAGAGGTGTTGGCAATCAGCATGCACACCAGCACTCGGTGGTGGGCGTGTGGCGTGCAGGTGGAGCGTGCGGCGGCGACGCACTTTGGCATCAAGGCCTACGGCATCCACTGCAACGGGTACGCATTGGTGAAGAGCGCACTCGGCCCTCACGTTCGCTGTGTTGCTTGCTGCGGCGGCCGTGCTCTTGCGTGCGACACGCTGTGGCCAGCTGGTGTCGCGCTGTGTGCGCTGCGTGCTGGCCACACACCTCAGGTACGTGGTGCACCCGGACGGGTCTGTCAGCCTGTGGGTGGCGCGGCGCTCCAAGACCAAGCCCAACTGGCCGGGGAAGCTCGACCACATCGTCGCCGGAGGCCAGGTAATGATAAATGCGTGCACCTTGCGCTCTGGAACGTGCTTTCTGGCTGTGCCATCAGTGTATTGAGCTGTACATCTGGTGGAGCCGGTTATGGCAAACAGATGGTCCCACAGTGATGTTGCTCATGACGCCGCACACTCAGTCCGCGCATGACACTCAGTGACTGTGACATAGCCATGCGCGGACGCGTGCGGTGTGGTGTCTCGTGGCCTGCCTATCGCCGCAGCCGCACGGGCTGGGCGTGCGTGAGAACCTGCTCAAGGAGTGCGAGGAGGAGGCGGGCATCAGCAGCGACCTGGCCTCCACCGCCCGCGCCGTGGGTGCCATCAGCTACACAACAGGCAAGCCGTGCGGGCTTTGCGAAGCATGCGTGGAGTGGGGAGCAGTGTGCCCAGCTGCACCAGAGATGCAGCCGCAGCCAGGCCAGCCAAGCTGCACGCGTGCATGTTGCGCCGCGCGCAGTGTCTGCCACTGGCTACAAGCCGGACGTGCTCTTCTGTTGGGACCTGCAGCTGCCGCTCGACTTTGTGCCCAAGCCACAGGACGGAGAGGTGAGCCACAGGGTCCTGCACGCCTGACCCTCCTGCCCGGCAGTCGCCTGACGGCGTTCAGACGGTGGATGTTTGTGACCTTTGTGTGACCTACGAGCTCTCTGCCGCATACATGCCCTCATGCAGGTCGAGGAGTTCATGCTGTGGCCCGTGCAGCGTGTGGCGGAGACGGTGCTCGCCGGCAACGATTTCAAGCAGAACTGCAACCTTGTTATCATCGACTTTCTGATCCGCCACGGCTTTGTTTCGCCGGAATTGCCTGGGTTCTTGGAGCTGTGCTCAACGCTGCGCTCCGGCGACTGCTCTTGATTGCTCTCGGCACCAGGCAGTGCAACTCTGGTGCCGCTGCCCCAGTGTCCACCTCACGGCAAGGATACAATGGACCGGTTGCAATGGAAAGAGACGCTGGGTTGTAGTGGAAAGAGACGCCTCCAAGAGAAGCCAGCTCACAACGTGTGCGTGCGTGTCCCGTTGCATGAAAGGGCCTTGAAGGGGACGCGCGGAGTGTGCTTTCACTCCACGTCAATGACCTTGGAGAGCTTTTGGATGCGGCTGAGCAGCAGGTCGCCCTTCTTGATCGTGTCAGTGTACAGCGCGCTCTTGGCGTCCGGCCTGCAGGCGCAGCGGCGCGTGAGACGTCAGGGCGTGCAAGACACGCTTCGCGTCACGCCAACAGTCGGCTTGCGCAGGCAGCACAGCACAGCACACACATGCGTCAGCTGAAACGCACACCGCTCCCTCACCTGCTTGTCTCCACCACGCCCGCCACCTTGTCAATCTTGGCGTTGAGCCTCCCCGCCACGATCAGCTCGGCAAGCTCCCGGTCCAAAAAGTCGGTCGACACGTCAAAGGCGGCCGCCATGCTGGGCAGCGTCACGCTCTTGTAGCTCTCCAGGAACTGCGCAGGGCGCACAGCAGGGGCACGGGCACAGGGTGCAATAGAAAAAAATGAATCATCATGCTACTGCAGCTGTCACAAAAGACCAGCGACGGCAGCGATGAAGGCGTGGCATCTTGCCAGCATTGGTCTCGCGAGGCAAGGCATCAGCTCGCTTGCCAAGTGCAGGCTGCGGGTGCCAACGTTTGCGCTCACCTGTGTGTAGATGACGACCCTGACCTCGCGCATGTAGTAGCGCACGTGCGGCGCCAGGTAGGGGTCCGCCTTGACCTGGCCCAGCACCTCGACAAACGCCCGGAAGAACTCCTTGTAGCGGCACCCGTAGAGCGCGTTGAGGAACTCGCTTAGGTGCGCGGTGGAGCCAATGGCCGTCAGCACCTCTGGCGCGTCCACCACCTGCGCCAGCGTCAGGAGGAGCAGCAGTGCCGTTTGTAAGAGAAAGAACTTGCTCTGGTCTGACGGCCAATGGCCGTCAGCACCTCTGGTGCGTCCACCACCTGCACCACCACTCACAAGGCGGAGATTGGGATGAGAACCAGCACCACCACTTAGGAGGCGGGACGCACTCGCACCCGCCTGAGGCTGGAACGCTGGCTGCTAAGCATTCAGGCCGCTGCAGATCCCATGCTCCACCTGCAGACCTGTGCGGTGCAAGCGTGCTCACCTGTGCTGCGTGTGGTCGAGCGCCCTATGCTGTGCACGCCCCTCACATACCACCCGCCCTGTGGTGCCACAGCGTGCTCACCTTGGCCTTGAGCTGCACCCTGTCGAGCGCCACCACCGACGTGACCACGGCGTAGAAGATGACGCGCTGGTAGTCAAACAGCTCCGTACTGCGCACGGGACCAGCACATGCAGCAGCACCACACGGGCAAGCTTGCAGACAGCCAGCACGTGGAACGCCTGCCAGAGCCGGCATGTTTGCCAGAGTCAGCGTGCCTGCCAGAGCCAGCCAGCAATGCAAGGTCTTAAAGCTGACTACCCCTGGCGCATGGCTTGGTGGACGCACGCGCTCATGCACTTGCCCGCAGCTGGAGGCACCAGCCGCTGCTGCTCCCCATCCTGCACTGCCGCTGCTGCTCCTCGTACTGCTGCTGCTGCTGCCACACCGCTGCGTCTCCCCATCCTGCTGCTGCTCCTCACTCCCACCATGCTCCTGCGACTCACGCGCTGAAGGTGGCGAGTGCCTCGTGGAAGAGCTTGGCTGCCTGCTTGAAGTCCCGCGTGAACATGGCAAACACTGCTTGGTACACCTGCAAATAAACAGCAACCACAGGGCGACCATGCGGGCCCGCTCAATCCTTTGCCTCATCACCTCATCACTGCTGTGACGCGTCAAGTCCCTGACCTGCCATGCTGGCAGGCGCACCCCTGCTCCTCACTTTGAGCCTGTTCTTGCGCTCCCAGTCGCCCCCGTCGTCACACAGCTGTTGCCCCCGCGCTAGCAGCTTCTTGACGTCGTGCCAGTCCTCGTAAAACATCGACAGTCTGCGCATGTCGACACGCATCGGGGCCCCACAGTAAGCCAGCAGTAATGCACACCTGCCTGCCAACAGGACCCCGCCGCCCCACATGACCCTGCTGTCATGAGAGGAGCTCCCAGCTGGCAGCTCCGATGCTGCGCTCGTGTCGGTGTGGCGCTGCTGCCTGGACAGCGCTGGCCAACCCCAGAAAGGTGCCTACCTTATCTGGCTGAATACGAGGTCCATCTTGTTGCTGCTGCCTGCTGTCTTGGCCTCTGTGGCCGTGTATGCCTTGACCGCTGCGTCCCGGTCGCCGATGGAGGCCAGGTAGTCTGCCTTTGCGTGCAGCGCGTCCCGCACCTCGGTCTCGCCCAGGTTCTCCTCCGCGTCCGTGATCTTGGCCTCCAGCTCTGCGAGCTTCTCCGCGTTCTTGGCGCGCATGGCCGCCAGCAGCGTCTGATCGACCTGCAGCCCTAGCTCGCTGGTGACGTGCTCGTAGATGGGCGCGAGGTCTGCAAGGCGCCATTGAGATGTGCACGCTGTCTGTGTGCCGGCACGCGCCGCTGTGGATGTCGTCTGCACGGGCTCTTGTCCTCGACGATCTGCCAAGATCGTCTGGTGCTGCGGTCCCCCCAGGGAGTTGCCCTGCTGCTGGCGCTCACCATTCTTGGCAACCTCTTCCAGCAGTGATTTCTGCGTGCTCGCCCTGTCCACGCCCGGCACGTCCTTGGACTTGAGCCAGAAGCGCTGCGAGGGGCATGAGGTGAAGGAGCAGCAGGAGCACCCTGTGAGCGCCCGCTGTGGCGCAGCGAGCACGCTGAGCTGCAGCTCGTGGCGCCGTGCTGCTGCATCCCTGAGCTGAGCTCGCTGCCGTCCAGGCACTGGAATCCTTCGACACGGCAATGCTCCAATCCGGACCTTGAGCGCAAGCTGCAGCTTGAGGTCCTGCTCCTCTACCTTGGCCATCCTTGCTGCTTTGCTTTGTGCTGCTGGGACTGCGTGGGACTGTAGGTACGACCTCGGTCACGCATGCACGTGCGTCATTGCGCAGGACATTGCCAAAGTTGACTCCATTGCTGCTATACATTACGCGTCACGCACACACCTACGCGGCTCAACGAGGAGCCGGGGCTACTAGCTCATCCTGCATCCTGCTGCACGTCGTCCGCTCCACACCATCAAGAAAAAGGATGAGGAAAGGATGAAGACCACCCCCTACAGGATCCACCAAAGCGGTGCAGTGCCATGTGTGGGCCGGTGTGTGTGAGGTGTGCGGGGACGTACATGGTCCCGCGGGAGGAGGTGACGAGCAAATCAAGAGGGGCACGGTGCAGACGCGCCAGCCAAAAGGTGCTACACAACTCACAGCTGCTAAGGGGCTCCGTCACCTACACCTGCTGCTTCCATACGTCTGATGAGCTGATGATGTGTATGCGGCGTGGCGCACCAGTGCTGAGGCCCCCCAACGCTGCAACAACGGCCCCGTCCGCAGTCCGAGTGCCTACGCAAGTGAGGTGGCCCCTATGAGAGGTGGTGAAAACCAGGCAGGCACACGGACACTACTGACTAATGGCGCACACGCGCAGATTCTTCGTTCCGACGAAACAAGTGCCCGCAGCTGCCACGCAAGATCAATCACTCGTCAGCCTCCTCTTCCTCTTCCTGCTCCTCCTGCTCTGCCGCCTCAGCCTCCTCAACCTCGCCCTCCCCACCTTGCTCCCCCGCAGCAGCCTCCTCCGCCTCGCCCTCCCCACCTTGCTCCTCCGCGTCCACCTGCTCCTCTGCGGGGGCCTCCTCAGCCTCAGGCGCGGCAGCATCCCCACCCTCCTCCGCTGTACCTGCCTCTTCGGCAGCGTCCTCACCCTCCTCCTCCGGTACACCTGACTCTTCGGGTGGAGCCTCGGCGGCAGGCTGACCCTCCTCTGGCGCCTCTGCCTCTTCAGCAGGAGCCTCACCTTCCTCAGGCGGGCCTGCCTCTTCGGCAGCACCCTCACCCTCCTCTGCAGAGCCGTCCGCCGCCGCCGGCGCCGCAGCGTCCCCATCTTGCCCCCCCTCAGGTGGAGCATCGCCAGGCTCCTGCTGGTCGTCATCAGCACCCTCACCTCCACCCTGCGGCGCGCCTCCATCACCCTCCTGGCCACCTGCATCACCCTCATCGCCCTGGCCGCCGTCTGGCGCCCCGTGCTCGGCTGGTGCATCCTCCTCAGCTGGGGCGGGCGCCTGCTCCTCCTCGGCAGGCGCTGCCACCTCGCCCTCTGCTGCCTCCTCCTCAGCTGTAGGTGCCTCCTCTTCAGCTGGGGCGAGTGCCTCCTCCGCTGCAGGTGCCTCCTCTGGCGCGGGTGCCTCCTCCGCTGCGGGTGTATCCTGCTCAGCTGCAGGTGCCTCCTCCTCAGCTGGCGCCGCCTCCGCACCCTCATCAGCAGCTGCAGCCTCCTCCTCTGCAGCAGGCTCTGCCTCAGCTGCCACCTCCTCGTCGCCTGCTGCGGCCTCGCCCTCCTCCTGTGTCTCAGGCTCCTCAGGACCACCCGCCTCACCCTCCTGACCTTCACCCTCCCCAGGTGCAGCGTCAGCGTCGCCCTCCTCCTGCTCTTGCTCCCCTTCGCCCTCCCTGCCACCTCCATCCTCCCCCTCTGCCGCCTCCTCCTCCTCCCCCTCCGCCGCCGCCTCCTCCTCCTCGCCTTCGCCCTCCTCCTCCTCCTCC
>QAXK01001183.1:0-28468 GCA_004335735.1 Chlorella sp. KRBP
CTGGAGCAGCTGCTGCAGAAGGCCAGCCCAGCCCTCACTGACAACAGGTTCAGCATGACAGAATTCCTGAAAAACAAGGCAGCCATGACAGCAGCAGCAAGGCGGGAGCTCGCAGGCGGGGGGGACCACACGTTGCTGGGGCCAGCAGTGGAGGCAGATGACGTGGCAAACAGCCTGCAGGGTGAGTGCTTCAATCTTCGCCCCCAGTACTGAAACATGCGACATAAATGCAATCAACATCAGGTAAGCTGTGGTTTGCATGGTGTAGCAGTGCAGCGCCCTCAACAGGCAACAGGCAGGATGGCTAGAGGCAGGTCGTGGCACCACAAACCCACCATGGCAGACTTCAAGACCCCAGCCTGGAAGTTTCGTGCCTGACAGTCCCCTCGGTGTACTCCTGCTGCCGCCACAACCATGCTGCAGATGCTGGCCATGCAGCAGACCTGGCACGGCAGGCTTCACACCTTGGAAGTGTGACACAGGCAGTTGCAGAGGAGAGCAAGGTCAACAGGGAGCTGGCAGGCCTGCTGCTGGAGCGGCTGGAGTCCAGCCAGAGGTACGGCAATGCTTGTTTTGCTCCAATCTGTTTCTTTCGTCCGTGTTGTTGAGGCAGCCTGACACACTCCTTGTCAGTCTTCAGCCCCAGCAGAAGGTCCTCCATATTCTCCTGAGGGACGATGCTCGCTTCAATGTTTGCCTGCAAGTGTGCAGGACGGGCAGCTTTTGGTGATGTTGGCGCTTTCAGTGTTGAACCAGCCCAGCACAACCCAACTGTTACCGCCACTGTCCACCCTCTTGGCCAGTCACACACAGCAAGCAACACTACTAGTGTAGGGGAAGTGGTGCCCAGACACCGTCAATGTGAGAGTAGAGACTTGTTCCGATGTACACCTGCCGGTAGTAGGCAGCTGCCTTGGGCAGATACATGCAGGCTAGAGAGGGCGCGGCATGCACTCTGACTGAAAGGGGATTGGTGCCTGCATGTGTCCACGATGCACGTCAATGAGTGCTGATGTGAATTGCGCGTATGTGTGTGTGCAGGGCCGTGGAGTGCTTGATGCGGCTGCTCACTTGCCTGATGGAGGCAGAGGCAGCCTACAGTGCTGCCATGTCCTCTGCAGCCAAGACAGCGTCAGCGGGGCCGCTCACTGCACCCAGTGACAGCAGCAACCTGGCAGCAGCTCTGGAGGGCATGGTGGCCCTGCCTGCTGCAGCAGCAGCAGGCCACAGGCAGTTGTACCTGGAGCTACAGGTGTGGCATAACCCGAGGCTGTTTGTTTTACTGTTTTGCGTGCTGCGCTGAGGGATTGTCTTGTCTTGCTGCAAAAAGCAGAAGATGTTCGTGCATGTTTGCAGCCAGCATGTGCACATGGTCAAGCCAGCAGCGACATGGGAGCATGACGTGCTGCACGTGGGAACAATCCATGGAGGTCGGTTGCTCATCAGCCATGTGCTGACTCGCAGGTGCTGTCTGATGCAGCCAGGGGCTTGTGGCGGAGCTACTCAGCCAAAGCCAAGGAGCTCAAGCAGTCAGTGCATGCGGTGAGTCACATCGTATGTCACACCAACGTGTCTGATAAGTACACACACTGCAAGCTGTGGTCACTGGGCGTCACACATGTGCAGAGTCAGCACAGCTTTTTCGTGCATTTCTTGCATTGTCATGTCAAGTTGGAGTGCTCCAGTGTGCTCCACTGTGCTCCACCTTGTTTGGCGGTGCAACTCGAGCTGTGTGACCGAGCAAGTGCACACACACTCACCCACGTGCATGTGGCACATCTGTGTGCAGGTCCAGAGGGGCATTGACGGCTGCTGTAGACAGCTCATGGCCACCCTGAGTGACCACAGCGCAGCCTGTAAGGCCTTTGACGCTGCAGTGGTTTGGCAGGCGCAGGGCAGCAGCGGCAGCAACGCAGGCTCACCGGTGGAGCAGCAGCGGCACCGGCGCACAGCATCAGCAGAGTCCGGGGGAGGCAGCCGCCGCAGCAGCATAGGCAGCTGGAGTGGCGGGGCCGGCAATGCTGGCAAGGCTGCTGCTGCTGCTGCTGTGCTGCGTCCGAGGTTCAAGACCGCGCCAACGCTGGACCCTTGGTGCTCTGAGGGCAGGCTGCTGGCAGAGCAGCAGGCGTTGAAACGGTGGCAGGTATGTAGCAATGGGCAGGGTCCTGAGGGAAGCAAGAACAATATTGGTGGACAGTGGGTGCACAGCACAGCACTAACGTGGGGGTGCCTTAGGTACAAGCGACGCGCTATCCACATAGGTTTGTATGTGTTGATTTGTGTCGCCTGTGTGGCCATGCGTGTGCAGGACCAGGAGCGGGTGCTGCTGCAGCAGGGCTATGAAACCCTCCAGGTGCTGGAAGCAGAGCGCATTGCAGACCTGCTGAAAGCAGGTATGTGCAGCCTCAGCAGCAGCACACACCACAGCATGCATGGCCGGATTGTCATGTCGTGCTGCCTGTGTCAGCTCAGCATGTGCTACACCCTGGCGGCTTCGGCATGCATGGGCGCTAGGGGTGTTTTCAGCTGTTTCTGGTTGTGCTGCTGACTGCTGGCCACCGATGTAGGTCCCATAGAGACCCCGGTACACCGCTCTGCCAGCATGTGGCTGGCTTTCTGTGTGGTGCCATGTGCCTCTCACATGCCGTGGCCTTTTCGTGTGCATGCTTTGTTAAATGCCCCCCACCCCTGCAGGTCAAACGCTGGCTGCCTCCTACCCTGCTGCTGTGCAGTTGCTGCCACCAGCTGCAGAGGAGCTGCGGGGCCGACTGGGTGGCTTGGGGGGTGCTGGGGAGGTTGGCCTACACAGCTTGGCAAAGGTGGCAGCAGGTAAGGCCGAGGCTGGGGCCCATTGCCCACTTAATACAGAAGGCAGTGGAGCGCACTTTCCTCCGTTTGTTTATGGTGTTACACTCCGATACATCAGCAGCCAACAGCTCCTGGACCCCACTGGCACCCACTTGGGGTGTTATCATTGGCAGACGCGACCTCAACCGGTATCATCATGTGATTGCTTCGCAGGACACCTTGCAGTGGCACGTCAGGCATAGGGCCTTGCTGCCTGGGGCGGCATATGGCCCTGCAAACGGCCCAGCGCACTAGGTTCCCACTGCAGTCTTTGCTGGGAGTAACCTTGATTCTGTTGGCTGCCACTGCATGTATGGCTGCTGCTGCCGCCGCTGCTGCAGAGATGCGTGCCACAAGTGAGGCCCTGGCGCTGCGCCAGTCTGAGTCCCTAGCTGTACTGGCCCAGGAGCTGTTCTGCTCCCCAGACATCATACGCCAGGTGTGGCGCCTCGCACTGCATTGCTGACTCCAGTACGGTCGTCTGCCTCCTCTCGACCTTGCATGCAGTTGCTGTACCGCAGCTACATTGTTGGCGCCCCCGCTGGCTCCCGATGGCTGCCATGCACCACAAACACGCTTGGAGACTCGAACACAGCACAGTGCCTGACTGTCTGTTGCATTTGTGCTGTGCTGACTGCATCTTGTCAGGGTTGTGAGGCTCCCTATAGGAGGGTTCTTCTGCCAGGTAGACTTTTCCAGAGTGTGGTTCAGGGTCGTCTAGGGTCTTGAAGAAGTTCCAACAGGGTCTGTGCGGTGCCAATCTGATGAATGCAGGGTTCTATGGAGCTTTGGAATGCGCGCGCCAGCCGCTGGGGCGTCTGTCACTTTGTGCTGACACGGGCTGGCTTCCTTCACTGGTTCAAGGATATGGAGTCAACCACGCCCCTTGAGCCGCCACTCAACCTCAGCAGGTCAGCCCGGTCGCAGAAGTCCTGGCAGGATCTCGGCTCAAGTAATGAACGCCACGAAAAAACAGCAAGGGCAGCTGGCATGCTGTGTGGCGTTGGAACCCACTCACACTGTGCAAAAGTGACAGTCCCTGCTGGCAGTTCTTCTTTTGCAAGTGCCTCGGACGACTGCCTTGCTTGCTGCATGTGTTGCATGTGTGGTTTGCCCTTCCAGGTGCGAGTTTGAGGCGGGTCAGGCGCCGGCCTTCAACATTGTTGAGTCGGGCCATGGCAACTGGCTCATCAGCAGGGGTGGCAGGAAGGTCACCCTCAAGGTGCGTGGGTGGTGTTGGGCGGTCGACTGCATTTTGGTGGTTTTGAGGTTGTCAAAGATGCATCGTCATCAAGTACCCTGGCATGTCAGGTGTTGAGCCTGCCCCAGCAGACACAGCGATATGTGCAAGATGCCTTCCAGTGCCACACTGATTGTTCCCTTTGTGCTGTGCTGATCTGCAATGGCTGGTTGCGCTCTTCCCTGCCCTGGCCTCTTGTGGTCTGTGCTGTTGTGTCCCCGTGATGACGTGTCTCGTCATGTCTGCCACGCATGCTGTGTTGCGCAGGCGAGCAGCATCGAGGAGTGCTGCGAGTGGGCCATAGCCCTGCGGGAGTCCATTGCCCTCAGCAGCAGCGCAGGCGTGGCCAACAGCAGCATATCGCGCTCCGGCAGTGGCATCTCTGGCCGCTACTAGGGCATCTGGGCGTCAGCAGCAGGGCGTGTGCAACGCCTCGACAAGCAGCAGGGGCGGCCTGTCTCGCGCGCCTTTGACTGCCGCAAGCGCTGGGCAATAGCGCGGGATCACCTCCACCCCCCGGCCCTCGCTGGCATGGGTGTTGCTCCCTTGGCACGATGTTGGGCAGTTCCTTGTAAATATGACCAGCCCTTTTGACAGGACAGGTGATCGACTAGTAGGGGAGCTGGGGTTGGGCGGCTGGGCAGAGCTGGTGACACATCTGATGTGTTGCAACCAGCAGCAGCAGCTGGGCGTGGTCAGAAGTTGTGGGCTGTGCACTTTTGACGGACATATATGTGCAGAAGTCACTGCTGCTGGTGCAGCTGATGCCAAGTGCCCTTCAACTGTGGTGGTGGTGGTATGTCTGGCATCACAAGACACCTGTATCCACTATCTTGTATGATCTGGCTCTGCCTATGAGTCATCTTTTTGTCAACATCCATTGTTTTGTGGCTGATTGGACCATGCGTGCATGGCATCTTGGGCAGCAGAATGAAGTCTGCATCCAGGTCTATGAAGTCGGGTTTGATGAGCATGTTCTGGGTATACTTCATACCACTTGCCGTGTTGTGTACCTCTGCCAGTATCAGTTGTCTCACTGGCATGTGCTTGCTGGTAAGCCCATGTGGCTCGGCCATAATGCCACACGACATCATGTAACCCAGTTGCCACGGTAGGGCATTCGAGGCCCAGATTGAGTGACAAGAGGGACTGCCACATGCTGTACCAGCATCACAAGAAGTGCACAGAACCAAGGCCAGGGTGTCTTGGCCCTTAGTCATGGTATCAACCATTGTAGCACAGCTTGAGTCCGCCGGAAGGTGCATGGCATGATCAGCAGCACCTTGTTGTCTGGAATGCAGGCTTTGCTGTTTGTCGCTTGAAGCGAAGGCCGGCCTGTCGGTGGTGCAGCAAAAGAAGAGTTCGCGACAGCTTTGATAAGACAGAGCATCTACATCGTAAATAAATCTGGTCACCATAAATACCAGGCGATGCTTGCGCAGGTGAGACAAACCAACGGGGCCAAACAAGTGAAGCCCGCCAGCACAGATGTACTGTCTGCATGGGAGTCGCCCATACCAGTGCAGCCACAGCTGCCGCCATGCTCATATGATCAAATCTCCTAAGATTCATGTGTAATTTTCCTGCAGCACACGCGTGGGCCACAGCTGCTGCTGTCAGCAGCAGTACTCCTGCTGGCAGTGCACACCGTCACTGCAGCAAGCAGTAGGGCAGATATTGTCCGGCACAAAGAGATCTTTGACGTCCTGGGCGATCAATCTATTGTTGAAGTTGAGCCAGGACAGACCACAGTCACTGTTGCAACGGTGCAGAAACCCAAGAAGGGTCCAAAACGCCCAGGGCCCTTGGGTCGCAAGACAGGTGATGTGACACTCACCACCACTGTCACTCCAGGCCCTTTGGCTCGTTGGAGAGCCAACAGAAAGGCCAAGCAGCAAGCAAAGCAGCAGGCAGCTCAGGCAGCCCGTGCAGCCAAGCACGCACAGCCCTCTGCAGAAGAACAGGACGAAGAGCAGCAACAGGACGCACAGGCTGAGAGCGTGAACACCGAGCAGCACACGTCCCAAATGCACGTCCCAGCCGCTGCAGCTGTCAAGCCGCTCAGCGGCAAGAGCCATGTCAGCAGCGGTGGCCGGAAGGGGGTGCCTGCAGCCAAAGCTGGTGCTGCAAGCCACGGCAGTGCTGCAGCACAGAAACAGACAGACAAGGCAAGCATGCAGGTTGCGGCGGATCAAACGCAGCAAGCAGATATTGAGGTGGACCTCAGTGGCACAGACTCCCAAGCACAATCAGCTGGCACAGATGCTGCAGACTCAACAAATGCTGACACAAGCCCAGCAAGCGCACAAGGAGAGACAGCAGATGATGAGAACGGGCAAGAGGAAGAGCCGAAAAAGGAGCAGCAGGAGCACAAGCACAAGCATAAGCCTCACTCCCACCATAAGCCCCAGCACAAGCAGCAGCAGAAACAGCAGCACAAGCACCAGCAGCAGGGAAAGGTTGCCAAGGACACAACAAAGGCTGCACTGGATGTGCCCCTTCCAGAAGCATTGGCGCACCCCATGACAGCTGGCAGCAGCAGCGTCAGCAGCTCTGCAGACAATGCGGGGAAGGTTGAGAGTACTTCCGACACTGACAGTGCATCAGTGGAAGAGGAGGCTGTCATAGCAAAGATTATGGGCACTGCCAGCAAAAGCAAGAAGCCTAGTAGCAGCGGCGGCAGCAGTGGCAGTAGTGGGAGCAATGGTGCTGATACTGCAGAGGGCAGCAGCAAGGACACCAGGAGTCCCCCACAGCCTGTCAGCAAGAAGAACCCCGGGGTTGTCCCAAAGGGGCACACCTCCAGCAGCACCAGCAGCACCAGCAGCACCAGCACCAGCACCAGCACAGAAGACCTGCCTGCTACCCTGACCAGCAAGAACAAAACCATCAGCCTCGGGTCACCATCGCCGGATGACGAACCCTCTAGCAGCATAGTCATCAGCAGTCAGAATACCGTGGAAGTAGATAGCAGTGGTGCAAAGGTGCATGCGCCTTTAAAGGGCCTTGACAACAGGCCCAGCCTGCCAGTTGGCGAGTCAGTGCTCAACCTTGACTTTAACACCATTGCACGTATGGCCAAGGGGGCTGCAGCTAAGGGTGGCCCTTCCAGTTCCGTTGGTAACCCTACCGCAGCGCCTGTGGTGGCAGCAGCAGCAGCAGCAGCAGCTGCCATGGATGGGCCAGTTAGCGGACCAGATAGCTCAACCAGTGGTGCAGATGCTGTGCCAGATGAGGGAGTGGTCCAGGGCCAGGCAGCTGCAGGAGGGTTGAGTGCAGGGCAGCTGCGAAGCGCAATCACCAATGTGGCATCAGTCAGGGATGTGGTGCTGAAGCTTGCTGCAAAGCCCAACCTGCTGCAGTATGTGCAGCAGAAACAGGTGAGGGAGGCCAGGGTGATACCGGTGCTGCAGGCTCACATGAATGCTGCCTCAACTTGTCAGTACCCAGGTAAGTTCC
The DNA here is from genome assembly GCA_004335735.1 of Chlorella sp. KRBP. Lineage (NCBI taxonomy): Eukaryota > Viridiplantae > Chlorophyta > Trebouxiophyceae > Chlorellales > Chlorellaceae > Chlorella > Chlorella sp. KRBP. The sequence goes on from QAXK01001183.1 coordinate 7,547, forward strand.
CATGACCTGCCGTGACTTACACTTCGATGTTTTTGCGCCCTTCCTGCCTTTTGCAATGCTTGCAGGTTCGTCAGCTGGCTGATGCGCTGGATGGTGCTGACGTGGCACAGATCAGTGCGATGCCAGGGCTGCTAGGCATGCCCAAGATCTACAGGGCTGGAGATGACATCGACAGCCAGCTGTATGCCAAGAAGTCAGCGATAGCTGTGGCCATGCTGCTGTTCAGCCATATGACACCAGACCAAGCAGTCGCCATGGCCGGTGTGTTGATACCAGGTGGGGCCTAAGCTGTTGCTGAGATATATGCTGGTGTAAAGCCGCCAAGGCCCGCAGCTGATGTCAAAACCCTTCATCTGGAGTCAGCACCAAGATAGGGCTCCTGATTGAGCCAAGGGTTGCTGTACAACAGCCGTACAGAACCCTTAGTCCGGGGCCTGCTGTGAGCTTTCAACTCTCTCTGTGCTGCAATTGGTCTGACTATATCATACTCTGCTTCAGAACCCTTAGCCTGGGGCCTGCTCCGCCGCACCTTTACATTCCGTACCTGACTGTACTGTGCTGGACTGTACAGCGTACAATCCCCACATTGTGACAGCTGTATTACTGCGTGCTCTGGTGTGCAGGGTATGTCAGGTCAGGCAGCACCTTTGAGCAGCTGAACAAGGAGCTGTATGATGCACCTGTCAACAGCAAGCTTGACGAGATGTTCACAGCAGCCGTGGCTGGCAGTGAGGCTAGTAGCAGCAGTAGCAGTGAGGATGATGGCTTGACGGTGGAAGATGCCAGCAGCAGCAGTATCAGCATCAGCAGCGGCAGCAGCAGCAAGGAACACACTGTGGTTGCATCCAAGGCCTCTAAGGTTGCAGCCTTCCTGATTTTGGGACTGTTGATGCAGGCACGTGTGCTGATGTGTGGCTTCTGATCCACATCCAGCCAGACAAAGTACGTACTACGGCCTGACAGGCAGTTCCTGTCTCTGTGTTGTTGTTAGCGCTGCTGCTGAATGATGAGATGCAGCCTGCTGGTAGCTCGTGTAGCTGCACCTCGCCACCTCACTGGTTGCCTGGAGGTGCATCTTTAATATGTAGTGCAGCAGCAGATCCAGCAAGATCAGCAGCTGACACTATGGATGCAGCATTGACCGATGCTATGACGTCTTGATCACTCTGTTGATCAGAGCACGTCCGGCTCATTGATTGGGCCAGTCCCTCAATCTGTGGGCAGCTCCTGACAGGACAGAATCGTCACTGCATTGTAGACAGTATGTTCTTCAAGTTGATCACACTCATCAACCATGGCATGATCCACTCCCTGCATTTTTGCACCAGGCTGTCATGAGTGGTAGCACCTTGCTGAGTGCCTGACACCAGCGGCACTGTGAAGAATGTTTGTGCTGTGTGCCAGGGCCCTTTGCAGGTGTACCACTGCGTGAACAGAGTGCCCTGCATCATGATAGTTGCAGAGTATCACCTTGGGCAACCTTGTTAATCTATGCGCCCTGAGCACTATGGTTTGGGACTTGTTTGGAGATAGTTGTCACACCCGGGGTTGTGGGCATCATGCACATGGTTCTGTGGAGCTAGACTTGTTGAAGTGTGCTGTCGAGTGAGCCTGCCTGAGGGCTGTCCTGTGCCTTCACAGGGCAGGCTAGTGTGCCCACCAGCTCAAGTGATTGATCGACTACATACGAATCATTGTGGGGCAGATGGGACGCGTGGCATATGCACAGAATGAAGCCTGTCTGTGCTCTGGTTGGGTTTCAACTCACCCTGTAGGTGCCTGCATATTCACCCGGTGCACGGTGCAGTGCACCAAAAGACACCACTGATGGAACCCATGCTGTTGCAGACGTAGGCACAGTCGTGACAGTGTGTGGCGGCATCAGCGTCTGGGTGGTCCATGTGATAGAAAGGGTGTTCGGGCCATGTTGCTGTTGGGAGGCGGTTGGCTGCAGCGGCCGTCACTGCAACTTACAGAGGCGTGTGTGCTGTTTGCTGCTGTTTGACAGCACACCCCCAACAACTAGTCGGACTTCGCATGGAATACAGGCGCATGGGCCCACCTGGGACCCCCTGTGTTCCTCTGTTGCTAAGTGCTACGCAAGGCATAGGTCCGACAGTGTCCAGCCACTGGCAATTCTGGCGATTGACGGGCCATTGACGGGCCACATCCATGCTGCGTTGGTAGAGGCTTTGAGGTTTAGGGTTTCAGGGGTTTAGGGGGCACACGACAAGTGTGACAACACTGATAAGCGAGATTACGAATGACACAGCACCTGCCTGCTCCAGGACATGCACAGCAGCAAAATGAGCGAAAGCACCCCCAGGCTCATAGTGTACAAGAACCCTCAACAGCAACAGTCCGCTGCTGCTCACAACTGCGACTGCCTCCTGCAACGGAACCAACTGCAGCAGCACACATATATACATGTACTTGACTGCATGGCCTGCAGCCACTCATCCTGCTGATGCCACATGCCACCCCCACAGAAGGGCGCACAACAGCCACACAACGACAGCTGCTGCTGTGCTGTGCCACAGGCCAGATGCTGCCTAAGAGCAAATGATATAGCAGCAAACACTGGCGGTCTCATCGTGGCCTTCCGATAGAAACAAGGCACTGTGCACACAATGCCTTGACACCTGCAGTCCGTGGAGACATGTCTCCACGTCTGTAACCTCTGCCACGTATGAAGCAGGCGACACATTGAGCATCACTCCTAACATGACTTATCCTGCTCAGCAACAGACAGCAGCCAATGCGACGCAATCTGACATCGGATAACCCCATAGTCGGCATGCACATCAGCTACAGCAACCTGCAGCAGTGCACAAACTACTGCTGCGACTCACATTGCACCTGCACACTGGCAGTGCATGGCACACACCGCTACACATCCGAGGCCTTCTCCTGAGGGAACACCTGATGACACCGTGGTCTGGCTGCAAAAAGCATGCCTACAAATGGTTTACCCCAGCTCAGGCGGCGCACCAGCTTGCACATTCAGCAGCCATCGTCTACATGCAGCAGTCTGGTTTTCTGCCAGCGTCCTACCAACCATGCGCCTCTGCTCCAACAACACAGCACCCCACCCCTTCAAATGTCCGCAAAAAGTCCAGCTCTAAACTGGAGACCCTGTGGACAGCACCGCGGGCCAGCAGCACACGAAACTGCCCAGTCGTATGGCAGTATGGCCGGAGAAATTTGCGGCCCCAATGACTCGCTTCCCTGGACTCCTAAAGACACCACCCTGCAAGAGCGTTCGCAGCTTGGCTTGAAACCAGCTAACCTCCAGACTCTGCACCCAGGACAACTGCCACATGACCCTTCCACCGTGGTCCGTCAGCGCTGGCTGCCTGAAGATGCCCCCAGGGATGGGCACCATGAGCTTGGCTGCCAGGTCAGCACCATCCTCACCCTCAACATCATGTGTATGACACACACATGCACACATGCACTCAGGTTCACTCAGGTTGCAGTGACCAGGGCATGGTGGCGGCGGCGGCCGTCCCTGTGGCGTGGGCTGCCGTGGTGGTGCTGCATGCCCTCCTTGGCCTCCTCTGCACGCTGGTGCATCTCCTCATGGTCAGGCAGCTTCAGGGGCAGCAGCAGCAGCAGCAGGAAAAACAAAAAAGGAAGGGCATCAGCAGACGGCAACCACTGTGGCAATAGGTTGTAGCGGCAGCAGACAAAAACCAATATTCACAATGCACGGCCCACACAACCAGAGGCCTCATGGGACAACATCAGGCTGGCCAAAGGTATGCCACAGCATCCCATGTCCGACATGGGAGGTCAGAGTCTGACCTCCCAGACCTTGCCTATTGCAACCCCTCAGAACCAATCAGACAGCACAGATCCTGCTGGCGGACTCACCAGCCCACTCTTGGCCATGCGTGCTGCCACAGCCTTGAGCCTCTTCAGGTTCTCAGGCAGCCGCTGGAAGTAGCGCACCTGTGCGTGCACACATGCGACAGCACACCAGCACAGTCAGGCACACACGTGTCTGAGTTGTCATGGCAGCAAGGCTCAGCTCCGGACCTCTCATGCATGCACAACTGCATGTTACTCCTCTCCCGGTGTACCCGGGGAGCGGCTCTCAGAGCACGATACAGGTCCGTGGGGCTATGGAGTCCAGTCCACCACAATCACCCGCAGCTCCGCCAGCCCTGTCAGCTGCTGCAGGGGTGCAAGGCAGCTGCCGTTGGCAGCCTCAAACCAAGGCGGCCCTGATGCATCTCTACAGCAGTACCCAATTGCAGCCACTGTCCGTGTGTACCCACCAGCGTCTTGGCTCCCTCCTTGAGCTTCCTGTCCACACTGCCATCAGGCTGCCAGGCATACAGGCCAAACTCCATCTCATAGCCTGCAGGGCAGTGGTGCAGCGGTGGCGGTGGCGGTTGCGAGATGATGGAGGATGGTGTGCTGAGGGTGTGATGGGAGCCGTGCAGCATGACCATAGCTATTGGGTTCGGGGCAAGTGTGTGACTGTAGGGTTGATGTAGCTTGGAGTGGATGTGTCAGATGGCGCTGGGCCATTAGGCTGCCAGGCAGACATCCCAGAGACTTCATCCCTGCCTAGGCCAAGATCTCTAGACCAAGACACCCACCTGCGTTCCACTCAAAGTTGTCCACCAGGGTCCAGTAGTAGAAGCCCCGCACGTCAGCACCATCAGCAATGGCACGCAGCGTCTGCGGGGACACACCAGCAACACAACCAGTGCAGGAGGTGACACAGCCGGTATGAGCGAGAGCACACAGGGCGTGGGTTGGAATGGGATACAACACAGAACATGCAACACCGCATGCGCACCGTCTGCAAAACACAGCTGCATCGCGATCAAAGCATTCACACAACAGATACATTGCTGTGGGCACGTCAGAGGCAATCATGATCAAATACTGCATCCCTGCCTGCTGTGGTCATGTGTCTCAAAAACCCAAAAGCTGTCACATACAGATGTGAGGCCCCACACGACCACTGCACTCAAGTACTGGGGTCAGTTCATATGCATGTGTGACTCACCGCCCTCATGTACTCGTCAATCATGTGGGACCTGTTGCCGTCTGCCTTGTCAGCAATGCCTGTCTCAGTGATATAGATGGGGATCTTGTACTCAGACGCCTGGCAGCAACAGCACAGCAAGAACAGCAGCATGACTCAGACGTGTTGATGGTGCTTGGCGGCACAACTCATCACACCATCACGCCATGCCAATAAATAATGTCGTACGTGGCTCCTGAAACGACGTTTGTGGTTTCAGGGGTGGTGGTACTGATATCCACCCAAAGTTATGCACAAACCATGGCATGTTTCCGCAATGCTGCTGTGCAAGTCACCAGGTGAGCATGCTCTCATGCTGTGTCTTCCACCCCTGTGTGCGCACCTGCATGAGTGCATCGTAGAGGCCCTCAGAGTAGATGGGGTAGTACATGTCTGTCATGATCTCCCCAGGCAGACACCAGGGCTTCATGTACCACGTCACAACAGCCCTGCGCAGCTCAGCACAGCATGGCACAGCACGTCACAGCAGACCACCTTGAGCACTGGCCCAGTGCCGAACTCCGGCACTGAGTGCGAACAAGTAGAGAGAGCAGAGCACAGCACAGGCAAGTAATGCAGACGCGCACATGGTGCGGTCACAGCACACATACAGCTTACTAACACAGTCTCAACCATCTGGCGTTGACGTGACCGCAGCTGCATGTGATGGAGGGCCGATGCAAGCATTGGCGCCCAACTCCCGCACAGGGCACACGTTGACAACTCAGCCTGCATGATGGACCAGTCACATGAAAGCTTCCCCTCCCGCAAGGCATCAAGCCCATACTTCAGGACCCTCACCTGCTGTAGTAGTTGACACCAAACCAGTCGCAGGGTGGCTTGCCCCCAGGGTACTGCCACTCCAGCCAACGGCCCAGCAGCGGCACATCCCACGTGAACTTGCCGGTCAGCATCCACTTGTGCACCAGCTCATAGCCCCACCAGTACGTCATCCAGCTGGACGCATACCTGTAGGGTACAGGGTGGAGTGCAGTGAAGGCAGTGGAGAGGGTATACGCAGGCCAACACAGTGAAAGCTGGGCTTTTGTGTCACAGATGGTACCAGTGTGTGCCGCACGTAGACTGGACTGATGCCGTGACACCACTACTCTGCAACACAGTCAGCTACTCACACAAGAGGGGATTGATGCATTGGATCAACGGATGCTTCGCCCTTTTTACAGAGTACGCTCAGCCGCTGTTTGAGAATCCTAGTCATGACCACTCACTCTGCAAGGGACCTGAGGAAGCGTGGGCCTGTGGCCAGGAAGGTGATGTGGTGGTGCACCAGGCCAATCTACCACACAGCAACACGCAACACAGGAACACGCAACACAGGAACGCCAGCAAAGCAAAAATTCAACTCAGATTGATGGCTTTGCACTCAGAAAGGACGGTCACAGAGCACAAGCACAGAAGCCTCAGAGAGGCAAGGCTGGTCAAGGAGGTCGACAGCCGCAGACAGTGCTGCATTGCTGCTGTACAGAGCTGTGTCCGCAGCAGGGGCCTACCTTGAGGTCCTTGCCAATGGGCAGCTTCTTGATGGCCTCATAGGCAGCACAGTGGGCCTGCACAGGCACACAGCGACCCAGCACAGTGAGGGAAGCAAAATGAAGGGGCTTGGTCGGGTTGGCCACACAATGCGGCTGCAAGATCAAGGTGTATGCCGTGCATTGTGGGGCATAGCTCAGCACTCTGGTCTCAACAAAGCCACCACACAGACTGTTGCCAGCAGAATCAGCCAACAACCAGGGCAGTTCATTGAACATTTCCTTCTGGACTACTGGTCCCAACAGTTGTCTGTGCATCTTCCACACGATGCAGCGGGTGCATGGATGCAGCCTGCCGCTGCCTCGGCCCCACCTGCAGCTTGTGCATGACCACCTTGCCTGCTGTGAAGCAGGCCAGGGTCTTGCCTGGTGGGTGCATGCCAGTGATCCAGCCCAGGAACATGGCGCACTGCAGGCAGCAACATGCAGCAGCAGGTGAGCTGCGCTCTCAGGCGTCGCTTCCAGCATAGGTGTGTGAGCCACCGGAACAAAAGTATTGACTGAACGGATGACAATGAACCTGATGGCAGCGTGGAAGGGGTCCAACCCAGGGATGCATGTGCGGCTGTTTCTGCAATGCACTCGTGATTTTGCAGCAATGCAGGCGCAGCTTGTGCAGCAGTGCATGTGTGTGTAGGCAGCACTCACTGTGGGCTCGTTGAATGTCGCCCAGTATGTGATGCGGGAGCCAAACAGCTGCACACACTTGACAGCCCACTCCACAAAGATGGGGATGTTGGCCTCCTGCTCAAATGCGCCCAGGTCCTCAAACCACTACAGGAGGCAACACAGGTGACATCAACACCGTGAGATGAGCAGAGAGGCGATCTTGATTGCAAGCACACTTGACAGGAACCTGTGAGGGCGGGAGGTGCCGCCAGCGACTGCCGCCCACGAAACAATGTGGGGCTGTGAGAGCTGCAGCTCAAAAGCAGCAGTACGCCTGCTGTAAATTCTATGGCGGCCCCTGATGACACCACTGCTGCTGCTGCTGCTGTTGTTGCTTTTGTCATTACTGCTGCTGCTGTTCCTTGTCCTGCTGGTGTTGCTGTGGCTGCTGTGCTGGATCCTCACCTGCGGGTGTGTGAAGTGGTGCAGGGTGGCATTGGGCTCAATGCCAGCAGCCTCCATGCTGTCCAGCATTGCGTTGTACCTGGCAGCATGTCACGGCAGCAGCGATCACATCTGTCAGGACTTGCCTCTGGGAGCATGTCGGAATGATAAAGAGATGGTCAGGAGCCTGCCGCTGGGGACACCTGCAGCTATGTCCAACTCCTGCCGTCGGGCTTGCGCATTCAGCTGTCAAGGCCTTCACGCCCAATTCAGGGCCAAGTCGCCCAAGACGGGCTGGGACCTGGCTGCTGCCCACCCACCCTGGCATGACCTGGCGCCAGACAAGCATCAGCCTGCATGCCTCGCCAACACAGGCCACTGGCAACTTCAATGGCAGCACTCCATGCTGTGCTCACCGTGCAACTGCCTCCTGGTCTATGACACCCCGCTGCGGCTCCACGCGTGCCCACTCTATGGACAGGCGGAATGCGTTGCAGTGGGCCTCCTTGGCCAGTGCTATGTCCTCCTCATATCTGCGTGTGCGGCACAGAAACACGGGTTGACTGGTGCATGTCTTTGTGAACAACGTTAGGCAGAATACTCATTGACCTTTGGGTCCTGCTGTGCGTGGTTTGCATGTTGCATGCTCTGAGGCTCAACCAAGGCAGCCCTGGGTCGTGACATCGCTGCTTGTGTTGCAATGCAAGGCCATCAGGCAACGTGCACAGATGGATGCTGCTGCTTGTGCACAGCTGGCACCCGGCCTTCTCTTTGACATGTATGTAGGTCGTCAGCTGTGTGTGGATGATCGCGGCTGGCGCTGTGAAATGCAGATTGTGATTGATGTAAGGGGTCCCAGGCATCGCATGCCAGCATCACCAGCCAAGCACAATGTTGCGTGGAGTGATCAAAGCTGAGGATGTACAGCAGCTACCCAGTGAGTTACCTGTTCCAGGTGTCTGGGCAGGTCTGCAGGACGCTGTACTTCCCGCTGAATCTGTTGAAGCCAATTGGCAGGGCTGCAAAGGGAAAGTTGCTCTTGATGAAGTTTGTCCAGTTGCTGTCTGCATCCCCGGAGTTCTGCCACATGGAGATGGCCACTCCCTTGTGGAACACATTCTCTTTCTCCTGCAAGCTTCTGCCACTGGTGCTGGGCTCCAGATGCTGGCCATTTGCCTGCTGTTGTGCAGCTGCTGTGGTTGACTGCTGTTGTTGACTGAGCAGAGGCTCAGCCTCTGACTGCTTGATCGACTGTGATCTTGTTTGCGTCATTTTAGACTTGTCTGCTCAGCAGCATGCCCTGTGCACTGGCTCGGCCTTGCACACAACAGTGTTCCTTGGACAAGCACTGATGAGAGGTCTCTGCTGGTCAAGCGTCGTCCTTGTGTATGATCACTTTGGAAAACTCCAATTACAACGATCGAATTACATGCAGGCAGTGATGCTGCTTATATCAACCAAGTCTACCCCGTTGCCCGATCGTTAGTAAGGCTAAGCCCGGCTACTTCGCAATCAGGACCTGATCGCATTTGTAACAACGTAGACAACTCATACGTGTGCTACTGCTTGGACACGAGCCATCAGCAATCGCCCCAGGGGTTTGTGACAGCGAACCTAGTTTGAAGTTAGGTATGCCGATGTTCTTGCCTCGTGTGCATGGCCCTGCTCCATATAATTGCAAATGAGATGTTTTTGAAGCATTCAGTAGCATAGATCGCTCCTCTTGTACACAGTTCGACAGACTGTACACCACCATTCTGCTTGTGCAGCATATCTCCAACAGAGCAGGCCAGCAGAGGCTTCAGCAGTAGCGCAGCCTGGTTTGGAAGTTGCCACGGTTGTCAAAGTTTCTGGTTCATCCAGAGTGGGCGCCAGATCAGCCTTTGTGTCGGAAAGCCAGAACAGACACCCATATGCAGCAGACACATCCAGACTGACAAGCTGCGGTTGGTCCACAGCCTGGCAGGACCCAGTAGCAACACGAGCTGGACCAAACTGCGTGGTACCATCGCAGCAGCTGCTTGACACATGCCTCCTCGCACAGCAGCATCAGATGGCAGCAACAACAGAGTCGAGGCATCCGCACACACAGCTGCGGTTAGCACAGCCACAAATGCTGAACCAGACTCCGCTGCAGCTCTGGATGTGGCACTGGAACGGCTGGTGCAGGTGCGCAGCAAGCTTGATACGTGTTGCAGTGACTGTTTCATATCATACACCATCATTGTGTATTGCATGCTTCAACATACCACGTGCAGTAGAGGGTGTCATGCTCAACTCGCATGGGCTGCAGACAGCACCCTTGAGCGTGCTGTCCTTTCTGTGACCACATCAGACGCATGGACATGTTTCACATGCATGTTGTGTCTCTGTGCTGCACTGCTGGTGCTGGTGTTGCAGTGCCTCACGCCTGCCCCACATGCATGGGCCAGGCGACAGGACTTGTTGGCAGACCACATCCAGCGCCTGAGGCAGGCATGGAGGGGATTCCACGATATCAGGTGGGGCTGGTTGAGCTGTTACTGCAGCTGTCACAGACACACAGCGGACATATGCTGCACACATGCGCAGCATGCACAGCTCACACATGCTGGCTTTCCTGCAGACCTGCAGATGACCTGGTGTCGCATATGATTGCCTGCTGTGCTGACCCCACAACATTCCCGCACACCTGGTACGTGCGCACACAAGCAGACGTGGCCTGAGCCTGCACATGGTTCCCTGCTGTGCTGACCCTCGCGATGGCATGCATGCAGGATCCAGCCCTTTGGCTCGTCACTTAACGGCCTCTGCTTGGCAGGTACAGCATCTAGCCCTGCAGCCCTCCAGCAGTGTTGATTGCGGTTATGCTCATGTGGTGTGCTTGAGAGAGCACTTGCCTCACTGTTGCTGCCACATAGTACACACATGGCTTCACATAAAGCAGCCTGTCCCCCTGGAGCCTATTGGAACGTGCGTGTGCAGCCGCAGTCCAACAGGAAGTGCCATCGCTTCTTCTACACACCATCGGTCCCTGATACATCTCATACAAGGCCAAGGCCAATAATTGTGCTTGTTGAACAGCAAACGCATTGACACAGTGACTGTATACTGACCTGGTGACTGTTTGGCGCCTGGGCTGTCGTGTTGATATTTCCTGCAGACAGCGACATTGACCTGGGACTCTTTGGCAGCATGCACCAGGTGGACCTGGAGGCCATAGCCCCACAGCAGGCCAAAAAGCTGCTGTACAGTGTGCTGGGAGGCATCCAACGCGCCGGCCTGGCAGATGGCAAGGTACGTGCAGCAGAGGGCAGCACCCCAAGGGGCTTCAGGGCCGCGATGCTATGTCGGCTCAGGGATACAGCTGTTGGTGTTGAGCTCAGCTCATCTGCCAGGACATGCTGCCTGGCAATTGTGCTCATGGACATGGTGCTGGGGCTTGGCTATGTCCTCCAGGCTGGCTGTGTTGACGGCCATGCTGTGCTGTTGACCCTGCCTCGACAGGTCCAGACCGTGATGGGCGCGCGTGTGCCTGTGCTGAAATACACGTGCTCCCTGTCAGGCCTGGACTGTGATGTGTCGATCCAGTCATCTGGCGCCCTGCTCAAGGCCAACTTCATGGCGCTGCTCAACAGGCATTGCCCAAACCTGTCGCCACTGTACAGGTGCGAGGGTCACAGACCTTGTCTTGTGTGGCAGGTATCTTGCGGCAGCCCAGGGCAGCCCCTGTCTTGCGTCCTGTGGTGGTGTGTCTGTCCACAGCTTCCAATTCAAAGTCAAACCAGCACACCCCAAACCTGATGTTGCTGTACAGGTGCACAAGCCAAATGATTGGACCCATTGCTGTCACAGTACGGTAGCACTTGTTGTGTTGATGACTCCTTATGCCTGCCAGCCCTGTCTGCTTGACCGTGTCATGCCCTGGCGTGCATGTCACATGCGCCAGGTTGGTCAAGCTGTGGGCGTCTGCGCATGACCTCAACGACGCCTCCAGGAGCACCTTCAACAGCACCAGCCTGCTGTACATGACAGCCTTCTTCCTGCAGACACGGCAGCTGGTGCCACCCCTCTGCACACTCGTGGACCCAGCGCTGCTGAACGACCCGTGCCGCCGCCCCCTGCAGGCGCCCAACAAGTGAGTCGGTTGTGGCCGCCCCATCGGTTTTCCTTGGTGTGCATGGGACGACACGCATAATACTTACACAGGCCTGTGCATGTGTGTTGACCAAGGCTCTTGGCGACAGTGCATACCCCCACCAAAAGGCCTGTGTCGGTGCGCGTGCACTTCTGGGCATTGTTGTTTGTGTGCACGTATGCAAGTGCCTCTGGCTGCTTTCTGCGTGTGTGCATCTGTGCTCTGCTGCAGGTGGCTGTGGGACCGGCCTCAGCACCTGACTCAGCTCCTGGATGCAGCACAGCAGCGGATGGACGCATGGGTCAGCACACAGCAGCGCCAGCATGGCAGCGCCTGGGCGCGTCACAGTTTGAATGGCCTGCTCCAGGGGTTCTTTGCCTTCTACTCTGACCTGTTCATGGACTGGGTGCTGGGCAAGCGCAGGTGAGAATGGAGTGCGTGCCGTGATCTGTGTGTGGCGGTTGGGTGTGGGGCATGCGCAGGCATGGAGGGTGCCTGAGCTGTGGCCCTTCACACTGTTAGCGTTGATTGATGGCGCCTATCTGTCTGGTGGCCTGGTTGCTGGCATGCACAGGTAAGCCCAGGCCTGAAACCACCGGGACGCAAGCTCATTGGCAGCATGCTCAATGGCACACGCGCCAACCCAGCAGCAAGATACCTACAGAAGTGCGTGTGTGCGTTGCTGCTCTGTATGTGCAGGGAGGAGTACGCAGACCTGTGGGCGGGCCAGCTGACGTCACACCACATCCCTGACGAGCAGTTGGGGAAGGACTACCTCTTCAATCTGCAGGTGCAGTATGCTGGTGGCGGAGCCACTGCGCTGCAGCCCTATACAAGGGGTGGCAGCGCCTGTGCTGTGCTGAGCTCTGTGTGGGTCTGGCCGTTGTGTGTTGGCTATGGATGTGCAGCTGTTGCTGAAGTCCCACAGGGCAGACCTATCACTTGGTGCACGGCTTGTCCCAGGCGAGTTGCTGTTGTATGGTGTCTGCAGCTTGCAGTCGTCAAACCGACACCTAGTGTGCTCTGTAGACTTGCCTGGAACCGCTTTGCGGCTGTGAATATTGCATGCACAGCACACAGCAGCGTGCAACATGGTTTGCATGTGCCTGAATTCAACCATGTGTGCTGCAGGATCCATTTGACCCTGTGGACTGCCCTGCACGTGCCATTGGCACAATGATGAAGGACAACAACGGCGTGGGTGTGCTGATCACATACCTCCTGTCCTGCAGCCACAGTGCCATGCAGCGGCTCCACGACCCCAGCAGCACCACCCCCAGCTCCAGCAGCAGCAAGCATGCTGGCGCGCGCCACCATGACAGCAGCAGTGACACTGGCGGTAGTGCCGGGGTTCTGCAGCACCGGCTGTGCCAGTGCCTGGCTTGGCTGTTTGGCCCGCAGGCAGTCCTGCTGCTGTCACCAGCTGAACCTGTGGATGTGTTAGCCATAAGTGCAGTAGCATCAGCAGTTTCAGGGGCCAAAGCAGCAGCAGCAGCAGCAGGAGTCGCTGTCGGCAGCAACGGCAGCAGCAGCAGCAGAGTGGAATGGGGAGCTTGGGCGGCATGTCCGTTTGACGTCAGTCTTGCTGCACAGCTGCGGAGCAGGCGACAACAGCAGGAGCAGCAGCAGCAGCGAGGGGGCAAGCACGGCCGGGGAGGCAGGGGCCATGCTGAGTCGCCAGCAACACAGTTCAGGTGGCTCGTAAGCTGCTTGGCTGCTGCTCTCGAACCCGAGCACGGCCCGTGCGTGCTGTGCCTTGAGCACCTGTCACTGCTCAACAAGCGCATCGACGCGGGGCTCTTGTCCGGCCCCTTCGGCGAGGCGCTGTCTGCAGGAGCAGTGCGGCGGCGTGAGAACCAGCAGCAGCAGCGGGAGAAGCTTGACGCAGACAGGCTGGCGTGGCAGCTGCGGCTGCTGCCTGGGCTGCCCCTGCCGCAGCCTGACCCCAGGATACTGCAGCTGTACCACTCCTTCACAGCTGTGCTGAAGCAGCAGCGGTGGCAGCCTCATGAAGGCAAGCCCCCACGCGGTGCAGGTGCGTGGGTGTACTGGTAGTGTAGTGATGAACATTGAGTTCGCTGCAGGCCTTCCCTTGTGCGTACCCTTACGGGCCCCACAGCTGGACTGGCAGCTTGAAACAGTCCACTGCAATAAGCTCTGGCTATCTAGTTCTGATGTCAGCAGCATGGCATCTGGCCGCTGTTTTGCCATTGCTCCATTTGCTGCTGCTCCCATCCATTGTTTCTGGGCTGATGTCTGCTGCCGGCGATGTGTGTCTGCTGCTGCTGCTCCTCCTCGCAGCATCGCAGTCCAAGGCCGTCAGAGATGTAGCCAGGCATGCTGTCACGCAGGTGGCAAAGCGCATGCAGACCCTCGCAGCACCCCAGCACCCACACCAGCACCAGCACCAGCACCACCACCACCACCATGGACACCACAGACAGCAGCAGCAGCAGGCAGGTGTCAGCCATGTGGACCAGGCAGGGCCGCTGGGTGGCCGGGACGCAGGCGATGGCTGGCATGAGGACCCTGCAGGTGAAACCTTGGACAACGGGGGCCCCGCAGCAGCAGATGAGGCGGAGGGCATTGGGGGTTATGGCCTTGAGGCTGTGCTGGAGCAGCATGGCTTTATGCCGGTGCTGCAGCGCTGGGGCTTCTTGACAGATGGCAAGCTGTGGCACAAGCTGCTGCCGCTGCCAGAGCAACTGCAGCAGCAGCAGCAACCTCAGCAGCAACAGGAGCAACAGCAGCCCCACCACCAGCAGCAGCAGCAACACCACCACCATAGTCACCACCACCACCAGCAGCAAGCAGACGCAACTGCAGTGTATGCAGCTGTACATGGCAGCAGCCGGGAGGTTAATGGCGGTGTTGGTGCTCAGGTAGTGGTGCAGCACCTGCAGGCACATGGGGTTGCAAGAACTCCAGTACAAGCTGCAAGCAGCAGCAGGCAGGAGACACAACATGCAGCTGCAGGAATAGGTGTCTCAGGCCCACAGTTCTTGCAGCAGATCCTGCAGCAGCAGCAGCAGCACCACCACAAGCGGCACCCTGTGCAGCAGCACAGTGCGGCTGGTGTGACGGAAGACTTCCAACAGATGGCACTGGACCTGCGCACCGCTATGGATGCAGCTACAGCCAACAGCACCAGCGGCGGTCACAACAGGGCACGTGCTGCGCCAGGGCAGCAGCACCAGCACGTGCTACAGCAGGGACATGCAAGCAGTCCGGTGGGTGTGCAGCAGCAGCAGCAACAGCAGAGGCACCAGCACACACAGCAACCCAACAGCCATTCAGGCACAAGTCCCCAGGCGCCGCGCGTTTGTGTGGTACCCAGGCCCCAGAAACAGCACCGCAGCCCTGCAGCAGCTACAGTGTCTGTACCCATCGACATTGCAGAGCGTGCTGCCGGCCCAGCACTGGCAACGCATGGTGACGGGCTTGCAGAGAGCTTCTGCCGACAGCTGCAAGAAAAGATCAGCTCACCCCCAACGCGGCCGCAGCTGTCGGCAGTGGGCACACAACAGCAGGGCGCAGCAGGGCAGCAGCAGGGCGGCAAGCAGAGGGCCAAGCACAGCAAGCTGCAAGAGCAGCAGCAGCACCCAGCAGCCGCAATGCTGGGGCCAGGGTGCTATGACGCGTCAGGTTCTGTATCCGTAGGGTCCTCCTATGGCAGCAGCAGACTGTCTTCTTGTTCCCCACCAGCAGCAGGGCTCAGCCCTCTGGCTAACACGCATGGCCAGCAGCAGCGGGGACGGCAGCAGCAGCAGCAGCAGCAACAGGCAGCTGCGCTGCTGGGCCCGGCAAGCGCCTCAGGATCTGCAGCAGCAGCCCCGGGGCCGTCCTTTGGCAGCAGCAGCCACATGACGTGCTCCCCACCAGCAGCAGGCGGGCCTGTGGCGCCCACTCCGCTGGCCAACAAAGCACAGCTGCGGGCGCAGCAGGCTGCCTACAAAGTCCAGCAGCTGCAGCAGCAGATCGCCAAGGCCGAGCGTGAGGTCGGGCAGAAGCAGACAGGGCTGGACGCTGCTGAGGCGCAAATCGCAGCCATCATGGGCCTCGTGGGGCCTGGCGGGGAGCAGCAACTGGACCAGGACAGCAAGCAGGCGCTGCTGGCGGCCAAGCTGACGGCGATGCGCAATGCGCAGTCAGTCAAGATGCTGACCAACAACCTGCAGCTCTGGCGTGTGAAGCTTCGAGCAGCCCAGGGGGATCTGCTGCATGCAGAGGCGGCAGCAGCTGCAGCAGGACCATGATACGACGCCGAGCACCTGAGCCCGTTGTGTGTTTGATGATGTAGCTAGGTGAAGTTTGCATCGACTACTCTACGTCTGTAACAAGCTGCAGCCTACACTGCCAGTGTCTGTGGCCGATACCTGAAGCTCGCTGTCACACCTAGTTGATCTCAGTGAGACGGCAACTGGGTGTGGCTGAAAGAGTTGCACTGCACACTGAATCTGACTGCGATATGGGACTTGAAGGGCAGGGGGGTGTGCATGCCTTGGAAGGGTCGTGCATGTCATATGAATGGTTCAACACGACGAAATATCCAGTACCAAGCTTAAAGAGCAGGGTTGAATATTGAATATCTGCAGCAAACGCTGCATGAACAAGTGGCTCAGGGTTGCACAAGGAGCCGAGCCTGAGGTGCTGAGGAGGCTACGTCTGATGCGGAGTGTTGGTTGCACATGGGCGCAGTCGCCACAAGAAGAGTGGCATTACCTGGGTCATGTCCGTACCAGCCTGGATGCAAGCGATCCACTGTCCAACATCAGGCCAGGTCAGGGCGGCACCATTCACCACATTCACGCAAGCAGCACACGTGCCCATACCATGTCTATCAGCGGCCACAAGCACCGCCACTCCACAGCAGCACTCTGTTACAGCAGCTGCACATTCCTGTCACTGTTGCTCTGACGAACTCCGGGAAAAGTATTGTTTGGCTCTCAACAGGAAGCCAAACAAGGCTCGTTGGTAAGCCAGGCCCCAGCCACAACTGCAATGCGGCTTTTGTGCAACTGGCTGTCTCTGGCATATGCTGCTCGCCAGCACTGGCTGCTGCCCTCTGCTACTTTTTCTTGCCTCGTGCTGCAGCTGGCTTGGCCATGGGTGGCGCCTTGGAGGCCCTGACGTTGGCGTTGAACAGCTCATCTGCCTTCCGCATCCGGTCCTGGCGCTGCCTCTCTTCCCTGGGACAACCACAGGCACAGCAAGCAGGCATTTGACGTCAGTGACAGCCGCATACTAAACCAACATCTACTCACCCACACAGCAGGACCAACTGTGGTCCTGCCGCGAGGCATAATCCGCCGGTGCTGCAAAACTGCCGACAAGCAGCAACAATAATTGCCGACACCAATACTCTGGACACAGCCTGTTGGACGGTTGGAGACAGTCAGACAGATTGCCAGGCCGAACCCAACTGCAACAAATGCACACTGACACGCCATACACCAGTGCCCCCCTCACCTCAAGAAGGCATCAATGTCTGCCCCCTGCAGACGCGGTGCCTCAAGGGAGACCAAGTCCAGCCTTGGCGCCTGCTGCTGCTGCTGCTGCTGTCCTTGTCCCTGCCCCTTGCGCCTGAAGGCCTTGAAGTTTGGGACCTCTGGGCCCCCACCCACTGCCACCATCTGAGGGCGCTGCACATGCACAGGCCCAATCAACTCCACTGTGACCTCCATGCTGCCCCCTGGCCCCTCCTGCTGCTGCTGCTGCTGCTGGCCTGCCGTGCCGTTCATGCCATCCAGAGCAAAGGGGTCTGCATGGCGGGCCTGCTTTGCCAGTCCAGGGTTCTGCGAGGGCTGCCCCCGTGCCTTGCGTTCAAGTGGCAGTGCTGACTTGCTGGGGCTGGCGGCTGCCGCTGTCTTGTGGCGCTTGCCGCGGGAAGTGGCGCCAGCATCTGCAGCATCCTGTGCTGCTGCCGGTGCGCTCCGCTTGCCGCCTGTGACTCGCCCCTGTGTGTGCTGCGTCCCAGCGGCTGTGGATTGGGCTGCAGAACAAAGCATACGGCGAACAGGACATCAACCTCAGCATACAGCGATCAGCACATGGTGCACCAGCACCAGCGAAGGAATGCCACAGGGGCGCATGGGAAAAACCCATACAAGCGATGACACAAACGCAGCGACACAGACACAAAACCTGCAGCCACACTGCGCAGCAGTCAGGGTTCAGCAGTCGGGCGAGCTCTCCCCGCCCTGAGGCGTCAAGCCTGGTACTTACATGGCGCATGTGCATGCCAGCCATCAGCCTGTGTAAGGCCAGCAGTGGACACTGCCGGTTTACCCCGGCTGCCGGGTGTCAGTGAAGGCAGCAGGCCCCCGCCCTGGTCACCTTGCCCGGCAGCAGCAGCAGCAGCAGCAGCAGCAGCGGTGGCGGCAGCTTGTGATGCAGCACCTGGGTTGTGCCTGGGTGTCACTGCAATTGCAGGTGCATCACCCTGAGCAGCAGCACCACCACCACCATTGCCGCTGCCACCTGCTCCAGCAGCAGCAGCAGCAGAGCGCCTGCTGGAGGGCTTGCCTGTGTCAACAAGGACAGGCATGCCGCTCTCATCTCCCTCCTCTGTCTCATCTGCTTCTGTCTCGTCCCCGCTGGCCTCCTGCTGTGCTGCTGCGACCGCCCCCTTCTGCTTGCGCGGCGACCGCCGCGGCTGCTGCTGCTGCTGTTGAAGCCGCTGCTTCCTGCCTGCCATGTGTGGCGTGGACCTTGCCATGTGCGCTGCCTGTGCTGCTGTGTGCAGGGCATCCATGCAGCTGTGCACGATGCCCAGCAGCAGCTGCACCTCTGAGATACTGGCCATCAGCACGCTTGGCGGGCGCTGCTGCTGCATGGTGGCGTCCGAGGACCAATCTGAGCGCTGCACAAACAAGACCCTGGGCTGTGTGCCTTTGGCAGTGGTCACAGCAGATGCAGTGTCAGGGTCTGCGTCGGGGTCTGCATCAGGATCGGCAGGGTCTGGAGGTGCAGCTGTAGCGCCCAGGGCTTCAGCAGCCAAGACAAGGTCATCCTGCACCACGCAAACAACACAGCAGCACAAAAACGCCAACGAATCGGTATATCCAGGAGTGCCCCCAACTGCCATGCATTGCAGGCTGTGTTACATGTATGCAACATGACAGACTGTTATACTGATGTGGTTTATGATCGCTGGCTTTTCGACCGTTCCTGGTGACCCACCTGACAGCCACTCTCAAACACAAACGTGAAACCTGCCAGCATCTCTTGGTCTGGAGCCCTCCACTCTGACAGCACCACATGGCTCTGCGCTGCTTTGCTGCCACCAACCTTCAGCTGGCCCTGCTGCTGTGGCGGCAGCCTCACACGCTGCGGCGCGTGCTCCCCCACGGCTGGCAGCTGCCCAGGCCACACCTTGCGCTGCGCAGCTGCCTCTATCCATGAAGGTGTGACAAGCACCCTGCTGCTGATGAGTGCATACAGCACGCTGGGACTCAGCGCCTCATCAGGCTGCAGTACACAGTAGGACTCATCAGCTGCTGCTAACGCCCCTTGCGACTGTGCTGACTGCCAGGTGGTGTAGAAACCGCAGTTGAGGGCTGCTGCCTGCTGCTGCAGGTCTGGGTGCTGCTGTTGGCAGCTGTGAGGGACCACCATCACGTGGGACTGCTGCTGCACCAGGTAGCTGCGGCACACAACGGCAGCATGGCATGGCACATCATGGCACAGCACAGCTCAGATGACTCCTCGAAAAAAAGCTGCTGCATGTGTGGCTTGCTGTGGGAGAAGCGTTCTGGACCAGCACATGTACATTACACCAACTCGTGTATGGTGGCTGCGTGGTCAGGCTCAAGGAAGCATGCAGAGGACATCTCATCCCATGTAAGACACAGTGCGTAGTAGAGCTTTCTGTTTTGTGCCTGTCGCAGGGCTGCTGCTCCCTCAATCTACCTGCATTGTGAGCCAAAGCGAAGGACGTCGCCATCTATGAGGGGCACAGCTGTGTTGGTGGGCAGCCGCTGCTCTGTGCCGTTGCGTGTGAGGTGCGTGCCAAACCTGCTGACATCTGCAGCAAACAAGCATAGCAGTAGGTGTTACAAGACAGCTAAACATGGCACCTCCATGCAGTTGGTGCAACTTTGTGTGCAAAAGCAGAGGTGCAGGATCTGCTTGTACGAGCAAACTGTCACTTGCATCAGTAGGCACAGCCTGGCAGTAGGAAGCAGCATACTATCATCAACACCCAAACAAGGACTCTGAAGAGTGGCTGCTGAAGACATAGGTATATAACAAGACTGGTGCTTCACACCGGTCTGTAAGCCCCACCTGTGATGCTGAGGGGCCCATGTTCAAATTCAGGCCCATGCTGTGCAGCTGCTTCCACTGACAGGTTTGCGTGTATTGTTGAGACACTCTGCTCGTTGAATATCAGAATGCCAGCCTTGCCGACTGTCGAACCCTTTTTCAAGGGCCTGCCGATGCTGATGTCCCCTGCAGTGAGGTAGATGGCTGCCTGCTGTTCCGCTGCCTTGCCACCTCCCAGTAGTGTCAAGACCCACATGGGACCAGCTGTACTGCGTCTGACACAACTAAGAGCTATTTTAAAAGGCGATACATCATTGGTCGCAGCAGACGAGAACCCCTATAGGCATCAGGCCGTGATCTGTCTGATCAGCAGTGGACTTGACTCGCTTACACCCAGCAGACAAGACCCAATGGCTTACAGGGGCGCTTAACTTTGATAAGCAGCATAATCGCCATTGTGGTGCATCACATAGGGCGCTCTTGCTATGCGGACATCACTGTGTCTCACTCGACTGTGATCAGCACTGCGCAATTTAGCTCAGCAATAGTAGATAGTACTCCAACAGTCACTGATTGAGGTAGCAACAGATTTTAGTAGTATGCTGTGAACACATGACTGTCGAGCTCCCCGAGCGGCTGTCAATGTGTGGCGTGTCACAATGAGTCATGCAACTTGACAAATGCACAGTCCAGTCAATCCGTGCCCATGCCTGAAATCTGACATTGCAGAACGTTCCATATGATTGATGGACGGAATTGGCAGCCTCAGCAGCACGCATCTGGCTTGTGTGCACAGGTACAGTGGTTCTGCACACATGGGTGCTGCAGTGCTAGGGAATGGGTGTCCTGTATGCAAATGGACCACCCATGTACTGCAGCTGTGATGCAACACG